>JAOVVI020000737.1:0-28635 GCA_028571085.2 Nepenthes alata | reverse complement strand
TTCTCCTTTCTCTTACCTTGGAACCATTCTACATTTCAGTATCATTTGTATTTCTTTATTTTAGGTTAGGAAGTTCAAAAATTGTTTTGAAACACTTTAAGCTAACTATGAATGATCTTGAGTAGATACTTCTATATTAACTTAAAATGTCTTGAGTAGATATGTGTGGTGCAACATCCCATTGCAGAAGGTCTATGTTTCCCCCCTAAAACTGGTTTCATTCTTTGACCACCAGTAATTAGGATATGATTTCTAAAAAGATTCTGATGCGTGCTTCAACGATGTAATGAAAGAAGAAGACGAAATCACATAGCAGAAACAGGGGAGGGGAGATCAAGCAGAGGGAAAGAGGGAACAAAAGTGAGGAAGGCAGAAGGGAAAAGACAGATCGAGAGAGAGAGAGGGTGAGAGGAAAGCAAAGAGAGTAGGGAAAGAAATAGACGAGTAATTTTCCTTTTTCTCTTCCCAACTACACAGTGACATTTTAAAGTAAAAAAACGTAACTAATTCGGTTGAAAAGCAACCGAACAGGCTAACAAAGCACATGGCAACGACATAGTAGAAAAAAAAATCAAAATTCAAAATTCAGAATTTCAGGCACCTAACATTGCCGTCTTCATCAAAAAACCTTGTCCTCAAGTTTTAGTGTGCATGTTAGCATCCGTATCCATAGCAAAAATCTTTTAATTGTCATTGTCCCAGAGATTGCAACACCGTCATCCTTCTACAACCCCTTTGCCGCATGCGAAGTGTCTATAATCTTTGGTAGGAAGCTCCTTGCAAAAATTGTCCCGCATGCTGTGACTTGCACAAAGGCCCAGCCATTTCCATATTGGAAAACAGATTGTATGACATTCCAGTAGCAAGGAGCATAAGAAAACATGCATCCATCATCTCCTTCAAACAAATTGAAACCCAAGCCCAAATCCACAGTGCTCCAATGGCAGACACAAGGGAAGACCCAAGACCAGCGCCCCAGTGATGAAGGGTAATACAATTACCCTCAAAATAATACAGGGCAACCACCCTACTTATTGTCAAATTAGCAACATTCCTCATAGCTTCTGCAGTCCAAGCTAAGCTCAATAATAATGCAATTACAATCAATGGTGGAAAGTAAAACTTCAACGTTTCAATCACAGTCACAACCCATAGAGGCATCCAAAGGAATCTAGCCCCCAGCATTAAATAAGTGGGTCGGTTCCGATCAAGGGGTTTGACCAAAATCTAGGGGTGACACCAAATTCTGTGAGCAACCCGGCAAGCATACAAGCCATTTCCAACAGCAAATAAAACGAGGTAAGCTCCAACTCCGTTGGTGGCCAGCTTGTGGAAGCAAATCAGGAGCAGGCATAGTAAATCATATACAAATGTTACAGGAGAAGTGCCTTGGGCATAGTAAATCAGGGATGGGGACAGGCTTCCAAACATGGCCGCAAAGGAAACAATCGGTACAGATGAGCTCCAAACTGTATGATAACTTTCTTCAGCCAACGGCAAATATTTGGGCCACTTAGAACGATTGTCGGCAGCAAAACCGAGCTTTATTGCTTCTTTCGCCCTTTTGGGTGAGTAGTCCACCCGCAATTTCCACAAGTCCCCAACCGTCCATTTGTGTGATAAGATCCAGTGGCTCACTAATCTCCTCTCCTCCATCGCTGGCTCAGCATTAGGGCGAGCCTTGGTAATGATTAGGTCAAGGGAATATGCCCCTCCAGTGGCAAACCTAGCTGCTTGCTCAATTGCATATGGTTGAAGGAAACTATCGTGTAGCTTGCTAGGGCGGGTGAACATCTCACCCTCATCGTTGGGCCCATCAACTGCCTCCATTTGAGCTGCCATAGTCTCCACTTTGTCTACTGTGTAAGCCACACCAACTAGGTCTCGGTAAGAAATTAGTGACAGTGAATAAGAAGATGCACATACTTGTTGGTAAACCAGGTGACCTCGACAATTGGATGCATGGTCATATGAGCTGAGAATGCCCTTATGTAGCCAAGAATAGTTTGGACGCTCTAGACTATGCTCTGCCTCATCAGCATAGTGAGCTATAGTTGCAAAACTCGGAAGTCCAGAGAGTCTAGCGCCAAGAGAAGCAAATGCTCTGAAGGATTGCATGACAATGGATACATCATGGTCTTGATTTGGAGTAACAGATTGTAACGGAGGATTGACCCACTCAAAGTAATGTATCAAACACTTTATTTTGCTTTCAGGATTTCCATGATAGCTTGTAGAGAGACTCGCAATTAGATGAGCAGAGTGGACCATGTGATGGTATTTGAAACTTCTTTGAGCTGTCAAAAACAATCAGAAGAACGAACAAGACAGGATAATGCCAAGCTGTTCCTCATTGAGGATATAATAAACCCTGCCTGGGGTGGTGCCAATAAGTGAAAACGGGTTTCAACCCCATCAAGGCTGTTCACATCTTGATAATGTGATCCCAAAAATGTCAGGAGTTTCAATAACAAGTTTGCCATATCTGAAATTACTTCTGCATACCATTTGGTTAATACTTCGCTTGACAGAAACTTTGTTTGCCCGTCCGTTTGCGGGTAGTTTGGCGGCATGCCCTGCGATTGTAAGAACTTGTGCCAGAAGTCATCACCCTGACTGGATGCCACATTTTCCTCCACGCAGTTTGCCATACCGAAGACGTCCAGTATCGTCATAGGCTTCCACAATAGGAGTACACGGCTCGGTGGTTCTGCCGGGGAGTGTACCGGTTACTTGGACAGCAGTCACAGTGAAAATTGGGGCATCCGGTACCAATATTGTTGTGGTTGGGAAGCTGAACGGGAGTACCAATGTGGAAGCTAGGTGATACAAGTGGTAGTAATGGTAAGTTTTGAGCAAGTTGGGGGAACATATCAAAGATGGAAGTCGTGAACAGTGACGGAGGTGGAAGAATAGGGAGAGTTACGGACGACACTGTTTGTCGTTAGATTAGGGTTAGGGAGCGTGGGATTTCATTGAGGGGTTGCTGGATGTGTACCTTGGTTGAGGCAAAGCTAGTGATGCGGTTGGTCTGTGATTGAACAGACGCAACGAAGGGAGCCATTTTAGGTTGAGATAAAGGAAGATGACAGGTGAGTGTGTTGTCTGGTGGCGCTGTTATCATTCTGAGTGAGGCTTGGGGCGGAGTTTGCGGCAACGGTTGCGGAATCTCACTCAAAAGCGCCATGAGCGAAGTAGTGATTGGAAGCCATTGAAAAGGAGGGACACCAACATATGGAGAAGCTACTAATGGTGAAGGGGTCGATGACCACGAAATAGACTGTCACTCGATTCTTGTGAGCAATTGACTAATTTCAGCAAGGGAATGACGGATTCGTGTTGTAGTGGAAACGGTGGTGGCGAATCGGTCTGCATGTTGACAGATGGTCGTCGTTTGCCAGTGGACGATCACGACAACGCTCTTCACCTCCTTTGACAGCTTTGCGATGACAATTTCCAGTGATGCGAGCGCTTGCTCTTCGACTGTCAGATTCATGTCCTCTGCTTTGTCTCAATGAGAGTACCAATGATGCATGCTTCAATGATGTAATGAAGGAAGAAGACGAAATCACATAGTAGAAACGGGGGAGGGGAGATCAAGCAGAGGGAAAGAGGTAATGAAAGTGAGGAAGGCAGAAGGGAAAAGATAGATCGAGAGAGAGAGAGGGTGAAAGGAAAGCAGAGAGAGCAGGGAAAGAAACAGACGAGTAATTTTCTTTTTTCTCTTCCCAACTACACAGTGACATTTTAAAGTAAAAAAACGTAACTGATTCGGTTAAAAAGCAACTGAACAGACTAACAAAGCACATGGCAACGGCATAGTAGAAAAAACAGAAAAAACCAAAATTCAGAATTTCAGGCACGTAACAGACACTGCAGAAAGTTGTTCGAACTAGTGAGTTGGGAACTTCACTAGAAAGGAACAATTAGTGAGATGGGGACTTGCCTACCAAAAAACTCTGGAGTTGGAGACTAATTCATCTAATTTATCTGCAATTGTGGAAGACTAGGAAGTAAATTCACACACTTACACACCTACTATAGATGGATGACTGCTGAGTTTATCCACCTGACCATTTTCCGTACCAATGACATATGCTGCTTTGTAGGAGGGACAGTGTGTGTACGTGTAGAAAAAATGTTAAAAATTGATTGAATGATGGATGCTGGCATGTATGGAATGATTTCTTCTAAGCAGACTGCGTGAATATTAATTGGTTTTGGCTGTCATCTCATAGGAGGGATCTATTATTGCTTTTGAAAAGTGCCTTGGGAAAATTTATAATTTCTAGCTTCTCAGAAAAGTATGTGCAAGGTGTTCTTTTGAAAAAGAAAAAACATGAATTGATCTTGTCAAAAGAATGCATAGTAACTTACAGGGAATTTTAATTAGCTTTTGGGAAATACTTGATATCTAACTTTTTTCAAAAGTTGTATCAAAAGCTCTACCAATGAGAATGTTAGACTTCTTTTCCATTATGGATAAAAATATTTGGCAACTAAACATGTATAATGTGTAATTATAGATATGAGATGCTAAGATGGATGAGTGGAGTTACTCCAAAAGATAAAATAAGAAAGAATAGTATTTGTAGCATTTGGAAGTTTCACCTTTAGAAGAAAAGATGAGGGAAGGTTGATTAAGGTGATTTGAACACTTAAAACATAGGTCAAAAGCTCCTGTGAGAGAGGATTGTTTTGTGAGGTTGGAAGAGAGAGAGGGAGGGGGGTTAGGTCATAGAAAATTTAGAGTGATTGACAAAAATGATATAAAATTACTTTTACTCTACGAGGATGCTGCATTAAGTTGAACAAAGTGCCGGAAACAAATCCATAGAGCCTACGTCATCTAGTGAGAGCTGAGGCATTTTTGTTGTTCCAAAATCCATATCAAACAAGCTGATGCAGGGAAGGGGGAAGAAGGGGAGGGAAAGGAGAAGAAATTGAAAGAGGGAGAAGAAATTAGAAGAAGGAAAAGAAACAGGAGAAGGAACAATGAGAAGTAGAGATTAGGATAAAGAGGAGAGAATCACAATACTCAATATTTCATTCAATTCATTAATAATGTAAATAATAGAGCTACGGTCCTTATATATAAAAAAAATCTATTTTTAGGATAATTTGAAAATAAATATAATTACCTAACTAAATATGACATAATTACTTAAAATAAAAATAAAATCTTAGCAAAGAAAATCTCACAATAAAATCTTTCAAATAAAATAAAATCAAAAATTTTTAAATAAAATAAAAGTAAATGAAATAAAATCAAATCTCTTCTAATTTGAAATATCTATAATGTCCACATCACAAGCCCATAGTTTCCTACAATGGAGGTGTAAAATCTGGAAAAAGATACTTATTTCTGCACAAGGAGGCCTCATGAAATCAATGTTATTTTATTGGATGAAGTTTGAAGTATCTACATACTGATTGAACCTCCTGATGTTGGCTGCTATGCACTGCAGGTTGGCATTTATGTAACAGCTGCCAGAGAAATGCCCATTTTATGTGCTATACATGCC
Source organism: Nepenthes alata (assembly GCA_028571085.2). NCBI lineage: Eukaryota > Viridiplantae > Streptophyta > Magnoliopsida > Caryophyllales > Nepenthaceae > Nepenthes > Nepenthes alata. The sequence continues at coordinate 23,110 of JAOVVI020000737.1, read as the reverse complement.
CTTTCTCCTTGTGCAAGGGATGTGCTAAGCAAGCTGATATATTTTGCGTAAGAGGGAACAAAGGATTCTGTAGAACATGCATGACAACTATTTTGCTAATTGAAAACGTTGCACACAGGAACAAGGAATCGGTAAGACAGATATCTCTCTGACAACATGTGTTGTAGCCTTGTAGTTTCTCCTTGGTTTTAACCAAGATTGCTTCATATTTGCTTCCGTTCTTTGTTGTGATGGCCAATCCTCCATTTGCTCCTTGAATAGGCCTTTGACCTCTTTGTTGACATCTCTTTGCCTTTATCATCATGAGTAGGTAGTATTTGTACTTTTGTACTAATTGTGATAAGAGAGATGTTAGATGGAAGAGGCTAAGACTGAAAAAGTTTGAGATGTTTGTTCTTGTCAATTCCTGTTTTGAAAACTATTTCTTTGTTTACTTTTGAGCTTGTGGAGGTTTGTAGTTTTCATATCCACGGCATCAAATTTTGCATCATGTTGATGCGTGGAAAACCTATAGGTAGAAATAGTGTGGTTTTCAATGGTTTCCCACAAACTTATTCTGGCATGAACAACTTGTGCAGGGTCAAGTAGATTTTGATGACAAGAGTAGCTGGGAGTACCTCTTTAAGGTGTATTGGACTTTGTTGAAACAGAAGGAATCCCTAACCTTAAATGAGGTGACTCAAGCTACCAATTCATGGAAAGGATCTGTGTTGGACCTTAAGGACGATTTTTCACAGAGAATGCGTGATACTTGTGTCAATAAAGCTGCTGTGTTGAGCAGGGCTACCAGACAGTTGGAAGATAATGTTTCTAAAAGAAGGAAGATTCAAAGACGGCTAAAATTACACAAAAGCAAGTCCCAGAGTGTGGAAAAGGTAGTTGAAGAGGTGGTTTCATATCTGCATGGGGGTGTGAACTGGGCATCAAAAGAGTTGCTGGAGTTCATTGCTCATACAAAAGATGGTGATACATCCGAACTTTCCCTATTTGATGTCCAAACACTCTTACTTGACTACATACGGAAAAATAATCTTCGTGATCCTTTCCGAAAACGTCAAATTATTTGTGACCAGAGGTTGAAAACTTTGTTTGGTAAATCTCGAGTTGGTCACTTTGAAATGCTGAAGCTGCTTGAATGTCATTTCAAAGAAGATTCTTGTACAAGTGGCACAATTCAGGGTGCAGTCATAAATCCCATGGCTCTCCAGGTGGAGACGGATGGGACCAGCGAGGTGATACAGATCTTGAATAAGGATGAGAAGCAGCAAAAATCTCAAGGACAGCAGACTAACCTAGATAATTATAAACAGCAAAAATGTAGAACGGGTGATGAAAAAGGACAGCAGACTAACCTAGATAATTATGCTGCAATTGATCTTCATAACATTAACTTAATTTACCTTAAGCGGAGCTCGATGGAAAACCTCATGGAAGATGCTGAGAAATTTCATGATAAGGTTGTGGGCTCAATTGTGCGAATCAAAATATCGGGTAACAGTCAAAAGCAAGACATTTATCGTTTGGTTCGTGTTGTAGGTATGAATATCTACATGATTTATTCTGTTTATATCACCATATACACTGCAAATCACGGATATTTCAGAATTGAAAGGTGTCGGTGATCTTTGTAACAGGTACAGGCAGGGTGGCTGAACCATACAAAATTGGCAGCAAGACAGCAAATGTCAAGCTTAAGATATTGAACCTAAACAAGATAGAGGATGTTACAATAGATGTAATTTCAAATCAGGAATTTTCTGAGGTGATTGATGCCCTCCTTTAGACTGCTTATGGTATCTTCCTTTCAACTGTTATTGTTTGTGGTTATGGAATATTCATTTCAACTTTTGCAGTCAGATTTGAAGCCATGGATAAGGGATTAGTGGGTGGAGGGATAGGATGGGATTTTTTCGATATTTGACTCCTTTTTGTCACTAACTGAAAAATGATTTGTTGTTATTGTTGTTTTAATTCTGCTCCTATCAAGCGAGGTGATATGCTCCAACCCCACCCTTCATTTCGCATGTTTTTTCCCATGAATATTAATTGCTTGGACAGTTTACTCTAGAAATTTGATTGAAATCATGCCAATAGCTCACTCTTCTTATGTTAGGGTATCTTTGCCCTGAGTTTAACGCTCTGCTTTATGTTCTTTCCGTGTTCTTCTTATTCCCACTAATAGCTCTTCCAACAGTTGACCTAAGATAGCATAGGGGTGACCAGGTTAGATAAGTAGATAACTTTGAAAAGGTTATCATAATTTGCCAAATAGTTGAAATTGGGATTGTGTCTCTGCATCTGCATTCCCTAAGAAGCTCAATAGAAGCTATGAAAAGGTTATCATAATTTTCCAAAATAGTTGAACTAAGCAAACAAAGCCGCGTTTTGAAGAAAAAGTATTCTTCCCTTCATGCGGTTCTCTCCCTACTGTTGTAAGTCTTGGTTGGAACTCTACTCCTCAAGTGAGCACAAATAAAGAAATCTCTTTTAGAATTTGAATCCAGATTATAGTCTGTTAGGATTGGAAATCTTGTATTATCGGAGTGTTTCTGGAACTCACATCCACATCAACTTTTTTGGGTACCTTGCATGAGGTTATATAACACAAAGGGGAACTGGGAACCCTCTTAAGGGATGAGACAAAGCCTTCTTCGGATGATGCTTAAACTGCACTGCCTTTCAAAGAATTGCACTTAGCCCTCCTCATGCCACAGATCTATTTCTTTCCTACGAGTTCTAGTCTTAATAAGATTGTCTCTGCATCTGCTTTCCCTGAGAAGCTCAGTAGAAACTGATATTGATTGATATAGGATGAGCCGTTAATGAGGTGCTGCTATGGGGGGCCAGTACTATTTATGTATCCTGATTACTTTTAGAAAATTGAGTTGGAGTAAATTTGAATTCTGTAATTGCATTGGACATGGTAGTGTTTGGACGCCCATTCATATCGATGCGAATTAGTTACTGGATGTTTGTCTTTGAATGTGTAGTCAACTGGGTTCTTTGTGCATCTAACATTTCACTTTCTCAAATGTATATGGGTCATATATTCTTCATAATTCATCCATTTTTTGACGTCCCACAGGACTTCAAAAAAAATAATTTTTTTGGTACATTATCTATGGCAACATCTTTGGATATTCTTTAACTATCTCTTTGGATGAGATCTTCGAAGTTCATTTCCAATTGAAAATACAACCCCCTTACCTTCATTATCAAATGCTGATTATTTATTAGAAGTGTGATGTTGGGGGCATTGTAATATTAGGATGAATGCAGACGTTTGCACCAAAGTATAAAATGTGGACTTGGCGAGAGGATGACTGTGGTAAATGATTTGTCGATTTGGTTTTGTTTCCTACCGTAATTTTTTGTATGACATCCTCTGAAGGGCTCATTTTTGGTCTGCAGGGAGAGATTCGGGAAATATCAAACGCACTGCAGACGGTGAGAGTTAATGATGTAAGTATGCAGTTAATGAAAAGTAAACGTGAGGAAATTGCATATTTATTTAGATGGAAAAATTTTCATTGTATCTTACATACCTGAAAAGAACAATAGAAGATTATTGTTGAATGTCACATGTTGGAAGATTTTGTATTTGATATCTGGATGACATCTTTTTATATGTTGTAGTCTCTGGAAGCAGAGTTGTTGCGGCTTAATCATCTCCGTGACCGAGCTAGTGAAAAGGGTTGTCGGAAGGAATATCCTTTTGCCATTTTTTTGATTCTTTTATCCTCTTTAAGCTTATCATTCTGATACTGGTTATTTCATATCTGTTAGTTAAAAATGATTTTTTTGCTGATTTAATAAATGATTTATTATAAGATTGTTGAAGCTTCTTGCTGTAGTTCTTCATCTTCTTCTTTTGTTTATCTTCTTGCTGTAGTTCTTCTTTATCTTCTGCTTATGGTGAAAATTCTGTTTTTTCTATCCTGCTAGAAGTTGCAGAGGCTGGTTTTTAAACAAACAGGCAACATTTCAAATGCTGCAATTGTTGGTAGATTTGATTGTTTCGCAGTGCAGACGTTGTTACTGACTGTGTGCTTGCACAGTCATTTCTCTAATTTATGTGATTTTTTTTCTGCTGTTATATTCTCTTTTAGTTGTTTATAAGACCAATAACCTGCAAATGAAAAGGGGGTAAGACTTGATCTCGTGTCAAGCACGAATACACTGAGAATAAGCACCAACTGTACTACATTATGTCTCATCTGCTATTATTTTCAATAAAGTTGAATATTGCTAAGTTACACGTGCTCGAAGAACTCCAACACAAACACTGCACACTTGCACGCATTTGCACGCATTGGTTGTACTGGCGAACTTCTATGTATTGACCTAGGTTTACATAATAACATATCCGCTTTGGGCTACAGGTTTGGGGCTGCACTCACAATTTTGTTCTTCATGAGCTTTTTCAGGAAAAGGCCTATTATTATGGAGATATTTAGGCTTTACTATAAGATACATCTCCTCTCATTCCCTTAGTGATATGGAATTCCAGACACTGGCTCCCACATTCTCAATTTCCTCTTTTGATCCCTGATATATTTCCAGGGGTTGTGCTGCTAACTGGATCAGTTTGAGTTTATTAATAGATAAATATTTTGATGACACTACTTAGACACCTGCGGAACACCTTCAGGTGATGTGCCGTTGCACCCATTCCTTTGCATCAGTAGGCCCACATAAAAATAAATGGATAGATAGAATGCCATGTTAGAATTGATGTTTGAAGGGTGGTACACGTTACTCTTTATTAATGTGGCAAATGATCTTATCTTTTACTCTGCATAGGCTTCTTTTTTACCCTCAGTGCAGTTGGGTCTGCATTCTTGTGTTTTCTTGACCATGGCCACGCTAAGAGAGAGTGTGGAGAAATTAGAGCTCCTGAATGCAGCTGAGGAACGTTTGCGTAGGCTACATGAAAATCCCGAAGTGCATGCGGATCCAAGAATGGATCCGAGTTACAAGTCTGATGAAGACACTGGACAATCAAACATCAAGAAACAAGGTCTGTTGTACTTCCTTATCATTGATGAAAATATTTGTATTGGTATCGGCTATATCAAATGATAAGAATCAATATTGTACGATTAGACGAAAAACCTTTTGCAAGTCATAACGTGAGGGGCAAATATCGGCCAATGTATAGAAATTATTAGGTGTATTGGTCCATTTTTTGAATATTGGCCAATAATTGTTAATACATTGACATATCATAATTTTATTGAGGTATCAAAAAGTATTGATATCAAAGGTCCTACTACCAATATATATATATATATATAGTGGCTGGTATTTCACTTCATGTTCCTTGCTGCTGTTTATCTTTTGTCTATAACCACGTGTGAAGGTTGCCACTTTTTTTTTCACATGTGATGAGCATAGATGCAAACACATGTCCAACATTTTCCAATTGGAGTCCGAAGGATATGGAGCTGCTTACCCCTCAAAGAGGTGATGATATGCCAATTGGTAACCCGGACAAGGAATTTAAAACCCCGACTTCAAATTGGGAGCATAAGAGAGATACGTGCACCGAATTTGAAGAATTTGAACCTGGGAAAGAGAAATGTGCTGCTGAAACCAATGAGGGAGATCATGAATCCTTGCTGGCACTTGAAGGAGCTGATGTTGTTTCGAGGATCTTGGTAGAACTAAGAAATGGCGTGGATCAAACCATTCAGACCAACAATTATGCGATCATGAGATCTGATGATTCTTCATCGTCTCTCTCCACAGGAATTGCAGTGCCTTCAGATAATGGGGAGCTCGAGAAGATTTGGTATTATCGGGACCCATCAGGGAGAAATCAAGGTCCTTTTTGCCTGTTTCAGTTGCATAAGTGGAGTTCGAACGGATACTTCCCTTCTGATCTCAGGATATGGAGGATAAATGAAACTCAAGATCAATCGGTTCTTCTGATTGATGCATTGACAACGGATGAATATGCTGGGAAAAAATGCAATGACAGAGAGGATGATGCATGGAAAGATCGTGAACCTAATAATGAGTTTTCTGATCTCCCCAGTCCCACAACCCTGAAGGAGGACAATGAGTATTTGAAAGACCAGTCTCTGGAGAATGAATTACCTGCTGCTTCAGAAGTTTCGACGCAGAACTCCGGCAAAAGTTGGAGTCTATCTTCTGGTGGAATCGAGTTCCCTGACTTGCCGAGCCCCACACCAAAGCGAGACCACAAGGACTCAAAAGTTCTGCTTGCCGACTATAAGCACTCTGCGGCTGAAAACGTTCCTCAGCAAGATTGTTTGGGCACTAACGACATCGTTTCTTCCTGTGGAATTCATTTTTCCCATTTCCCGAGTACCGACAATAAAAAATTTCGGGATTCAGAAGTTCAACAGTCTGTTGCTTCAAATGTTACTGGGACCCAGTTCTATGATCTGTCTACCATCACCACTGACCACGATAATCAGGCTGTGAAGGTCCAAGCAGAGGAGAATAAACACTGCGTCACTTCAAGCATTCGTTGTCAAGACTCAGGTATTAGTTGGAATATACAGCTTCCTGATATTGCTGTTTCATGGGGTGGATATTCCTCCATGAATGCAAAGCATTCAGTGGAACATTTGGGCTCAGGCCTCACGTCCAGCTCTTCAATGAATCTGATTGAAGACTACCAATGTACATCGAGATGGCACGGAATGGAGCCCCTCGAGCTCAGCACGTTAGGCGATGAATCTGTTTCAGATTTGCTGTCAGAAGTTGAGGCGTTAGAGTCTTTACATGGTATGGCATCGCCTACTTCGAGAATCAACTGTGGGACCGGGGAAGACTCGATAGATTCTCCTGGAAATGATTGCTTTAGCCCTTTAGTGGGGATGAGCCCGCACCTTGATCCCGGGAAACACGATGCCATGAGCTCGACCTGTGATATGCAGTTTCGTTCCCACGGGGTGTTTGATGTAAATGATCTACCAAGGGCATCTAGCAGTCACTCCTCCGAAAGCCTGGATGGGGAGGGAGAGTTGAATCCGACTTTTGTTTCTGCACAGATACGAGAATCAGTTTCTCCAGCTCAATCACCGGCCCCCATGCGTCAGCTGAATGTGGTTCTTGAGTCTTCGAGAAGCCCTGTATTGGAAAGAGAAGTGCAGCCAGCTTATGTTTCCACGCATCGAGAAACATTATTTTCTCGAGTTCATTCGCCTGCACCATTGCCACCCCTGCCATCAGAGCCGAGTCCACCCATTGTAGTTTCTCGAGATCAGTCACCAGCGCCATCACTGTTGCCACCGCCCACAATAGTTTCTCAAGCTCCTCTGTCTTCACCATCACAACTGCCGCAGCTAGCCACTACGACCTCCACCAGCTGCCCTGGAGCTGAGGGGGAGGGAGCTGATTATGTTTTTATACCTCAACAGGGATTAGTTTTTAATAGTCATTTTCCCGCACGGACAATGAAGCCACCATATGATTCCCGAAACCATCCACTGGCTCATAATCCAATGCCCATGGCAAGGAGTCATCCATCTGATCTGCTGCTACCACCACCAGTGAGCATGAACTACATCCAGAGTTCCGTGGAGGAGGCAGAGCTGGAGCCAGCTTATGCTTCCGTGGGTCAAACAGAATCAGTTTCTCACATTCATCAACCGACTCCACGAATCGACATCAGTGCTTCTTGGGGACTGGCATCAGAAACAGCAGATACTGCTCAGGGTCCGGTGCTGGGAAATGCTTCGGAGAGCACATGTATGTCGACTAACGGAAATGAAAACATGCACAGGAGTGTCTCAGGGGTAACAGATAACGGCGGCCGAGGAAGCCAACAGCGTAAACATAGCACTGACAATGGGGGAACACAGCTGCGTTCGAAGGACCTGAGCTATCACGGCGCAGACTCGGGTTCCAGTAGGAGTAGGCCTTCGTTTGAACGATCTTTGAGGCCTCCCGGAGCCCCTAGAGGGCAGCTTGTGTGTAAATCTTATGAGAGCGGGCATTGTAAGAAAGGTGCGTCGCCTAATTAGTTGCATCCTTAAATTGGTGAGATGCCAAATCAATTTGTGACCAATGAATTTTACGTCGATTGATATTATTTTTAGCTGAACATTAACTAAATAATCAATATATAGCGTGAATTGTTAATTCATGGAAGACCCAAGTTTTGTTATACTACAGTGGTTACCCCACTCTAAATTTGATTTTTTCTTGTCTTCTAATCTTTAATTATTTTAAAATCGGACTCTAAATTTGAAATAAAAAATCGATTGTTTGATTTAATAAATTTAAATTCAAAAGTATCACTAAATAATAATAATATAATGATCAAATTATAAGGTTTAAATGTCATATCCAAAAGTTATTTCGAATATCGATATCTAGTTGTGGTCAAATTATATGTAAAGAAAAAATATTTTAACTAAAAATTATAATATTAAAACTAAATTTCAAAATCTAAAATCGAATCGATTGACGTCAAGATATAATATTAATCAAAATAATTAAAAACTGATTGCTGAAATCTTGAATCGTTAAATTATAGTTGAACATTAAATCGTTTCAATACTTTAAAATCAATTTTGAACGGCCTTGTCCTCAAAGTCTAAAATGCCTATAGGATAATTCAAACTTGTTTATCCGGAGAGTTAACAAAAATAGAGGTAAAAAAGAATTTAATATTTAGCAAGTGTTGCGTTATGGATTAGGGAGCCTCTAGATTCCTGATCAAGGGTGAATCTCGAGAGGGTCCGGTCTTCGTCTCTATGAACCCGGAACCTACACAACACAAATAATAAAAAGAGGTCAAGGTCCCGACGAAAATTTTTCCACCAAAAATATTCTAACGTTCATGTTAGCAACTTTTTGCAATGAATGGAAACGGGCGTACGCTTAAAAGTACGCGGAAATATGCTGTGAACGCGTAGAGAGTGCGTAATGCTGGAGGGGGAGAATCTCTGTTGCAGGGATCTACCGGCCGCCAGCTGTTGGCGGTGGATAGAAATGTCAGTTGTCGCCTTGTGGCGGCAATGAGACCGGCGGGCACTGTCAGCCATGCTTGGTCTACTACTCGCGCTGGGATTAGCCAGGATGATGCAGAACGTGGCGCTAGTCGTGGCTAGCACTTTCCTTATTGGCTCACTTTCCTTGTGTTGCCTACTGCTGCTGCATTAAAGAGTTGCAAGTGACGATGATTGGCCAGGCGTGCCGGGTCGCCACAGAGGATTCCCATACTCTTGGGTAGGCTCAACCGCTTGGGCCGATTCTTTCTAGATTGGGCCTCGTGTCTCATTGGCCTCATTGGTATTGGACCCAACACTAACCCCCTATGCCTTGCCCGACCGATGGTCGAGGCCTGGCACGCCTTCCATGGGTCCAATTCGTCATGCTCAACCTTCCTTTAGATGCGCTAGCCTTTGTCATCTTCTAGCTTCGCGTCGGGAGCCAAAATAAAAGGATTCGCATGCCTGAGGTCGCGTCGGGGCTGAAGGCTTTCCTGTTTCGTGAAAGACATCCATTGAATGGCTTGCCCCATTCAGCGCGGGAAGGGCACCAACTTGCCTATAAATAGGAGGGCCCTTTAGTTGGTGCAGCTCATCCCTTGGCCAGTTTGGAGGAGCGATGCGAGGCCCTTGGCTTACCCCGCTTCCGACGATAATTCATGAAGGAATCAAATAGACTTGTTGCAGATCGGGAGCTCTTGACAAAGACTGTCCTTACGCCTTCGTCATGGGCGGTTTTTCAAACTAATGAGGGTGGCTCGGCCACTCTACTGCTACCGCGGGCCTCCCCCCATGGAGCGACGCCTTGCAGTGTGTAATGGGATCGCGGTGGAGCTATCTCGGGGAATTTCACCTTCGGCGCAGCACATTGCTCACGATCTCTATGCTATCGGGATCACGACTCATACTATGTGGAGGGGAGGTAGCAGGTGGAGTCTTCGTTTGGGGAGCGCAGGCTTTCTGTGTCTCTGCCGAAGCCTCCTCTGTTGATGCTGGCCCTGCCGTGGCTGCCGACCGTGGCCGATTGTTAGGGCAAGGCCAGCATGGGTGGCCCTGGTGCTTGGGTGCATCGGAGTCCTGTTGAAGTGATTTAGTGTGGATCACGGTTCCCAATTGCACCCAAAGCATCCAGTGATGCTGCCTCGGGCTCTACGTTCTGTGTTGTATTTTTTCTTTTTTTGTATTTTCTTTGTCTCAAGCCTTGTACTTGTAAGGAAACTTCAATTAATAAAAGTAGTAGCGAATGCATTTATTCTCCTTGCTGTCGCACAAATCTTTCTTCTTTTTCTCGCTTACTTCATTCCTGGTTGCTTGCGCTCTACTTTGCCGGTGTCACCCCTCAAGCCCCAATAGAGGCCGTCGATGGGGAGACATGGTGCAAAGGGACAGTTTACGCGTGCTATCATGGGAAACCAAATGCTGCTAGTGGGTGTTGCATCCGCCAGATATTTTGACGCATTAATTACGGGGGAAGTCACAGGGCGGTGCGCCATAATGATTAGCTTTGGAAAGGCGCGTTGCTTCAGGGATCTGCCACGTGTAAGGAGCCTGTTAGTTTGCCCTCGGCACGCTTTGTTTTTAGAAAGCTGCTGTTTCAACGGGGAACTTTGCTTATTTAAACGCCAGAGTTCCCTCCAAACCCTTTGCGCTTTTTCTCTTGTCGCTTCGTGAGTTCAGAGTCTTTGTTGCGCCCGAATTCTTTGCTTTCTTCTTGAGATGCAACTTCAATAAAGGGATCGTCTTCCTCTTCTTCTGAGTCAGGATCGTCCTCTGGCGAATCCACAAGGGACCTTTCCACCTCAGGGATCCACAATGGAGCGGCACCATACGCGGTGGCCCCCGAAGGTGGCTGTTCGGAAGCCTCCATCGCAGGACCAGTGCAGTTTTTGAGAGCGCCCCTAGTTTAGAGAGGGTAGGGGCGCCTGCTTATAGCGTCACCAGGCCAGGGAAGTGGACCCCACGCTCCACGGAGTTGCCCGAGCAGTTGAGGACATGGAGATCCGCATCTAGGCTACGGCCAATGTGGTTGAGTAGGCTTAGGCTCGTGCGGCGTGCTTTGAACGAGCGTGGTTAGAGTATGAGGTGAGGGCCTTGAGGCTCTCCGCTGCCAATATGTAGGCTCGAGCTCGCATTTTGGCTCTTGAGGATGAACTTGAGCAATTGCAGCGAGAATTCGGAGAGGAGTGCGTGCGGATGGGGGCCAAGTTGAGGTCGAGGTTTTCGCCGGAGGACGTCGCCTCAGCCGCAGACTAGTGTCGTTTGAGGACCCAAACTTCCTCATCGATATCCTGGACTCTCAAAACTCTGATGCCCAGATGCGCACCAACCTGATTGAGTACCTGACTCTGAACACCTTTGAGCTCGGAAGGGGTTGTTAGTTGTATCCCACGGCCACGGGCTGCTGTAACAAAAAGGTTTATTAATAAATCAAATAGCGAAACTTCATATTTAGTTGTGCCATATGTTTTTCGTCGTTTGTTGTGCTTGAGTTGCCCATCCTCTCTCGCGTGCGCTTCCCTTGGAAGCCTTGCCACCGCCATCCCTAAAGGCCCGGGTCCTTGCATTAAATGTGGGTATAACAGCCAGGATTTTGGCAGGCGGCTAAGGTGACATTGATCGAAGATTGGCAGAGGTCATGATTAGCCATCGCTTGGGATTGGTGATGCTCCTGTTGAGCGGGCACGTGGCCCGGTCATTTGGTGAAGGCGTTGTTTGAGATTTCCCGCGCAATGGCACTCTGCTGCCTACTTAAACGACGCTTTGACAGGGTTTTTTACCCTTCACGCTTCTTTGTTCTGAGGGTCTCCTTTATGCTTCAAAAAAGAAGAGATAGAGATGGTGAAAAAGAGGATTTCTCCTTCTTCCTCCCGGGTTCCTTGCACCGTCAGTCAAAGGGTTAACAACACCGGATCTGCTTTGACAGCGAGCTCCATTGCTGCCCTGACGATGGACTATGGGATTCCCAGCGACTGGGCATATTGTGCCCATGGTCCACCCGACAGGGTCCATGCCCCCCAGAGGGCTTTATTTCCGTTTATGAGCACCACCAGAAGGGCGGGCTTTGCTACCCCATGTCGTGCAAATTGTACGCGCTCGTCAACGTGTTGCAAGTTCCTATGGCGTGGCTTCATCCAAATGTTGTTCGCTATCTGGTCACCTTGTGCGTCTTTGGCCGTCTCCATTCCTGTTCATTTGATGCGAAGGCAATATTGTACTTTTCTAAGTCAAAGGACATGATTTCAATGTCCCCTCGGAGTGGGTTTCATTTCTGGGGTACCAACCCTAACTCAGTGAAGAATTAGAAGAATCGATTCTTCTCCCTGCAGGAGCTGGCGAATTCGGAGCTTTCCAATGAGTGGGGTCCCGTCCCAGGGTGTTTTTGAAAGAGAGTGACCATCGAAAAGAGCAACTCGGTGGAGCTTATTGTAGCGATCTGCTCTGAGATGGAGACACTCTCCAATCAGGGTCACTATCTGACCTTGAATTCCTTCGAGGTCGCCAGGTGGGGCCTTGAGTCTAGATGGGCGATTGCTGGCTCAGAGAAGAAGAATTCTGACGCCCTTACACTTCCAGGCACGTCAAGGTAACTCACGGAGAAAAGTGCCTCATTGCTGGAGACCTCATCGAAAGAGGAGATAGAGGCTCCACCGAAGAGGTTGTGGGAAGTCGGTGGCACTTCTACCCTGAGATCGCAGAGGCAGGTCGCAGGAACTCCTGGCACACCATCAGCGTCGATCCAGTTCCTGTGTCCTACTCCGAGTTGTAGGATGAGGTGGTTGATCGTTTGGCAGTTCCTGCCCTCATACTGGCTGGGTATGGGATCCCCATGGCGGGACTTTGTTCCGGCAGAGAGTCCCCCATAAGCCCTATTGTTGGCCCGGAGCCGCATGAGGCGGTGGCTGTGTGCACGCCAATCAGGGACATCGTCGCCCCGGTGCCTGTGGGGGTTGGAGAAGTAGGAGCCTTGGAGACCATGTCTGGTATAGCCCTAGCCCCAGAGTCCACATGATCACCTGCTAGGGCATCCCAGGAGGAGTGCGTTCAGGAAGGAGCTACCGTAGAGGTTGAGGTTGCAGCCGAGCGGATCGTTAGTTTGTCCAGCACTCGCTTCCCGAGGCATCCGCCGTGGAGGTGACTTAGAAGTCAGAGCCCCCAAGCCTCCCTTTGCGGCTGGAGATGCATGGTGTTCTTTGTTCTACAGAGGTTGCTGCTGGGCCTTTGGACCCCCAGGTGCATCGTCAGTGGGACGTGGTCCTAGTAGCATGCTCACGTCCCTCGCGCAGGAACGGTGCCCTTGTCTGTGTGCTGCCCCACTTGCTATAATTCCCGGATTTGTTGACCATATGTTGGTTCCCACAAGTCTCTGAGGGGTCACACTTCCTTGCCGCGATGTATGCCCAACTGCTTGACTACATTTGTTAGGTCAGGGAAGAGTCCCATCAGGAGGTAGCTCGGCGAGCAGGAATTGAGACCGCCGCCCTCTGGGAGGAGAATGGGCATCTCAAGGTGGAGAATGAGCGGCTAAGGAGAGAGAGCAAGCAGCTGAGGGAGGAGAATAGGCGGCTAGCGAAGGATGGTGAACAGCTTACGGAGAAGATTGGGCAGCTGAGGGAGGAGAACGACTGGTTGAGGGGACGGATCGCCTCCATGGTGGATGATATATCCCATCTCACTACCGTCCTTAGGCTGCGGCTTACTTCGAAAGAGGTGCGCCTCACGCTCGACTCCAGATTCTGGGATGGTATCTGTTTGTGCCGCCGAATCATCTCCATCGCGCTTTCAGATGCTTCCGTGGGCATTTTACATGCAAGGAATGCCGGTGCTGCGGACATCTTAGATCTGCAAGACTTCTCGGAAGAGGCCAGACTGTCGGGTTTATAAGGGTCACTCACATTCCGTAAAGTTCATCCATTTCGTAATTTGGGGCAGTTCCATCTTGTAACATCGCTCATTCCTGATAAATGAGAAGCAGCAACTTTCTTTACGTCTCATGCTTTCGAGAGTGTAATATAGCCCTTTGGGCAACTATTTACATTTATGGTGGCTAAGCTGCGAGGCTATTGGGGCCAATGCCCTGATCCAGCGCCTTCTTACATTGTACTCATCCTTCGTCAGAGGATGTCATCGCATCTTACGGGTTTAGTGGGAAGTTCGATCCAGTAAAGTGGATGTTGTTGCTTAACCCGCGGAGTCACGCTAAGGGCCAGCCTGGTTTTCAAGCCACAACAGTTGGACCCCAGGTCTTTGGCCTTTTTGCACACTATACCAGTCTCAGGTGCTCGGCCCTGCTCAAGGCGTCATCACTTTCGTGTGTGCGGTCCTAGACCATGACCATCGCAGACTGAGGGTTCTCTCTTCTTCGGGAGAAGGTCGTCACACACTTGCCATTCTTACCTTGTAAGGTTTTGGTGGCCGCATGGTGGGGACTTCAGAAGCCCCCGGGCCTAATGTCTTGACCGCCTGGGTCTCTTGGTGCTAAAACAAGGTTTCTCCCTGTTTTGTTTGGGGCCGCTTAGGCCTTTCGGCACGGGGCCACGGTTTGAGTTTGACTGCTTTCAAGTCATGTGGCTCAAAGCCAAATTAGTGGGCCGCTTGGGGCAATTTTGACGTGTAGTCGGAGTCCGGACGTGGCCGCTTCAGGGCAGCTCAACGCGAGGTCAAAGCTCAGACACGACCGCTTGTGGGCCACTAGGCGCAAAGCCAATATTTAGTTTACGGACGGATGATGATCCACCCGACGTAGGGGTAGTCTAGATTGTTTTGTTTTTGGGATATCATACATGCAAACACTCATTTAAACAATCAGGTAGAATAACAAAAATATCCAACCTTATTAAATGGAAACACATAATAGGTACAAGCATTCATCATGACGTGGGTGTGTGTATGCCTTACCTGGGCTGGCAGGAGATCTACTGGTAGTATTTTTTTAGGTTGGCGATGTTCCGGGTTCGAGGGACCAGTTTACCTTCTGGGTGCGTAACTTGCACGCCCCGTTTCAGGGGATTGTTGAGACTAGAAAAGGTCCCTCTGAGCTTGGGGAGAGTTTATTCCTACTTGTGATTTTTTCTTCTACCTCTACACTCTGGATGATCAGGTCTCTAACCTTGAGCGGGTGCGCTTTGACCCGTCTATTGTAGTACCGCACGATATGCTACTGATAGACTACCGTTCTCAAGCGGGCTGCTGATAGACTACCGTTCTCAAGCGGGCTGCATCTTGCACCTCTGGGAGCAAGTCTAAGCATTCCCTGAGCTTCTAGGAGTTGGTGGCTGGGTTAAAGCATTCGACCCGCAGGCAGGGAAGTCCCACTTCAACGGGGACGACCGCCTCAACCTTGTAACAGAGGTTGAAGTGCGTCTCTCGCATTGGTTCCCATGGGGTCGTGCGATACAATCCGAACATGGAAGGAAACTCGTCAACCCAGGAGCCTCCTACGTCCTCTAGTTTGGTCTTCAATCCATGAAGCAACATGAGATTTGTGACTTCAACTTGCCTATTCGCTTGAGGGTATGCCATAGATGTGTAGATCAGTTTGATGTATAGGCTTGCACAGTACTTTGTTAATCACCTGCCGGTGAATTAGGTATCGTTGTCGATCACTATGACCTCAAAAATCTCAAAACGACAAATGATGTTTCGGCAAACAAACTCCGTGGCGTTTTGCTTGGTGATTCGTGCCAGGGGACGGCTTCTACCCATTTGGTAAAGTTGTTGATACCGACTATGAGGACTTTTCTCTGTTCGGAGCCCAACGTCATAGGTCCGAGGATGTCAATCCCCCATTGCGCGAATGGCCATGGGAATTGAAGACTATGTAGCTCCGTGTGGGGCAGGTGCACCATGGATCCATGAACTTGACAACTTTCGCATTTTTTTACGAATTCTAGGGCGTCGCGCTTCATCGTGGGCCAAAAGAGGCTCTGTCGCATGATTTTAAATGTGAGGTTCTTTCCTCCCACGTGTGAGACGCAAACGTCGAGGTGTACCTCGTACAGTGCATACTTGGCTTCTTTAGGAGTAAGGCACTTTAAGTAGGAAGTTGAGTATCCTTGCCGATATAGTTTACCATCGATGACCACATACCAACCTGTTATCTTTTTGATCCATTTGGCTTCGCCTACATCCACCGGTAACGTCCCATCCGTCAGGTACGTGTGGTATGGGGTTATCCAGCTGTCACCCTCATCGACCTGTAGCACCACATGAACCGGACTGTCCACACTTGGCACGGCCAGGGCTTCCCGCATAATCTTGGCGTATTGCTCTGGGGATCCGACAGTAGCTTCCCTTGCCAGCTGATCGGCTTTCCAGTTCTCATCCCCGGGGATATGCTCGATCTCAAAGCTCTCGAACGCCTGGATCTCGGCTTTCACCTTAGCAAGGTACTTGGCGAGCTGAGGGCTTAATGCCTTGAAGACTCCTTAGATCTGGTTGACCACTAGCTCTGAGTCGTTGCACACGATCCACTCCCTCGTGGAGCATTCTTTGGCCAGACGAAGTCCTGCTAGGAGGGCTTTGTAATATGCTGCATTGTTAGTGGCGGGAAAGGTCAGCGCTGCTGAGTACTTGATCTCCGTCCCGTCAGGGGTTGTGAGCACGACTCCGGCTTCACTATCTATTTCGGTCAAAGGCCCATCAACATTAACAATCTAGACGGGAATGTCCGTTGAGCCTACATTCTTCGGGTTGTGTGGGACATCCGGAGTTAGGGTCGCCGCTTTGACGATAAAGTTTAATAGAGTCTGACCCTTAAGGGCTGGTCGCGGTCAGAACTCCACGTCAGACTTGCCCAATTCTATCGCCTAATCCAGTCGTTCAGAGGTTTCTGGCTTTTGGAGGATAGACTTCAGTAGCTGATCGGTCAAAACGATAATCTAGTGCACCTTGAAATAGGGCCTTAGCTTCTGTAAAGAATAGATGAGGGTTAGGGCGATTCTCTCCGCTTGCAGATATCGAGTCTCTGTGTCTGTCAATACCCTACTCATGTAATGCACTGGCTGCTGTCTCCCCTCATACTCTCTAACGAGCACTAAGCTCAACGCTGTGTCTGACGCCGCCAGGTAGCGGTACAGATCCTGGCCCGCAGATGGTGAACTCAAGAGAGGTGGGCTGATGAGGTATGTCTTCAGTTCCTGAAACATTTCCTCACACTCGTCCATCCATCGAAATTCGAAAGCTTTGGTTCCTGGAGTGCCTTGAAGAAGGGTAGATAATTCTTCACAGACTTAACTAGAAACTGTGATAGGGTGGCCAAGCACCCTGTGAGCTTCTAGACTTCTTTCACGGTCCATGGGGAATTCACGTGAGGATGTCTCTAATTTTCTCCGGGTTCACTTCTATGCCGCGCTCGGCACTATGAAGCGTAAGAACTTTCTGGATGTTACCCCGAACACACATTTGTTGGGGTTGAGCTTTACTCTGTGGGCCTGGAGTACCTGGAAGGTTTCCTCAAGATCTTGGTCGTGGTCATCGGCCATTCTACTCTTGACGAACATGTCGTCAATATACGCCTCCACATTCCTTCCAGTCTGGGCTTCGAACATTTTGTTCACAAGACACTGGTAAGTAGCGTCGGTATTCTTAAGGCCAAAATGCATAGCCTTATAATAGTATGTTCCCCGATTGGTCATGAAGGAGGTGTGTTCCTCATCGTCTGGGTCCATCCTGATCTGATTATAACCTAAGTAGATGTCTATAAAGCTCAGGAGCTCGTGTCCGGACATGAAATCCACCAAGTGATCGATTTGAGGGAGCAGAAAGCTGTCATTGGGACAGGCTTTGTTCACATCATTGAAGTCCACACACATTCGCCACTTACTGTTACTCTTTTTTATAAGTATGACATTGGATAGCCAATCCAGGTATTAGACTTCGTTTATAAATTTGGTATTCAGCAGTCTTTTCACTTCCTCTTTGACAGCGATTAACTACCGATGAAGTGGTTCACGCGCTTCTGCTTGACGGGCTTGTAACTAGGGTCGACGCCCAACTTGTGGACCATCACCTCAATCGGTATCCCGGGCATGTCGATAAGGACTCATGCGAATATGTTTGAGTTTCTCTTAAGGAAACTAATGAGTCGGTCGCAGTGGGCTGCGACAAGAGATCCACTGATGTGCACACACTTCTTGGGCTCAGCGGGATCTAGCGAGACTTCTTTGGTGGCTTCACTCGATTGGGCTTGCTGTAGCATAGCTTCATCGCGAAGATCCAAGTCCCCGTCCATGCGGTCTGGCACTGCAGGGGTGACATGGAATAGGTAGTACATCCATCTCGTCGCCTGGTCGCCAAGCACCTCTTCAACATCGCATGGAGTAGGGAACTTCATCTTCAAATGTGGGATTGAGGTGACGGCCCCGAAGGTGATGAGGAATGGTCTGCCTAGGATGGCATTGTAGACAGACGACAGATCAATGACGAGGAATGTTAACTCCTACGTGGCAGTGCGGGGGTGCGTTCCCAACGTGATCTCTAGCTGGACCTCCCATTGCATAAGTATAGGTTCGTTATCCAGGTCGTACAGAGGGCCATCGGTCGTAATTCCTTCTCAACCCAAGTTTAAAGAACACATCAAGGTATAATAAAATTTGAGAGCTTTCATTATCAATGAAGACTCGTTTCAACTGGTAGTCAAGCATACTGTCTGAAATGAGAGCAGATATAACGAGGGGATCGGAATGGGGAAAGGTTATATAAGCCATATTGTCGCTATTAAAGCTAATGATATCACTTCTATCCCCTACCCTCACTCTCTTGTTGCTAGAAGCCTGTTTGAGATGTGCCTGCTTGCTGCCTTGAGCTGGTCCAACGGAGATCATGCTAATCACGCCAGCGGTCATGCGGTTCCTTGGATCGCCCTGCCCTCTGAGGCTATGGGGGCCTTCCTCGAGCCCTTAACGAATCGTTTGAGGTACCTGCGGCGGATCATGTCCTCTATCTCCTGCTGGAGAGTCCAGCAGTTCACAGTGGAGTGTCCCAAGCAGCTGTAGTACTAGTAGTACTTCGTCAGGTACCCATCGCTGGGTCCCTTTGGCTCCTTTGGCCACTTGAAAAACTTTTCCTCGTGGATCTACAACAGTATGTTAGCGCGAGTATCATTTAGGGGAGTCGGGGATGTGGGCCTATACTCTTTCCTAGGTCGCAGCATAGGCCACAGCTGTTTTCGGTGCTCCTGGGAGCGGTTGTCATCACCATTTCTCTTTTTTCCCAACGATCGGCATCAGTCCTTCCGATGGTCGATCCACGTGTTCAATGCGCCTAGCCTCGTTGGTTTCTTCTGCTGAGATATAGGCTCGGACGATGGCCTTAACTTTTCAGAAGGATTGGGGGCGTTGGTGCGTTAAATGCTTGAAGAAGTCCCCTACGGCAAATGTGGCGACAAAAACATTGAGCTTCAGCTCCTCAGAGAGTTGGGGGATCCGGCACGCTTCCGCCATAAAGCGGTTGAGAAATCGCTTCAGGCTTTCGTCCGACCTCTGGTGAAGGCGGACCAAGTCTTAAGGCTGCTTCTCCTCTTTATGGCTGGAGGCGAACTGACTCAAGAAGTAGTCGGTGTGCTCATCGAAAGAACGGATTGAGTTTGGCAGGAGACCATGGAACCAAAGCAGTGCGTCTCCTTTGAGACTACTGGGGAAGCATTGGCACATCACAGCCTTACTTGCTCCCTGGAGGGACAGGTGGGTGTGAAAACTGTTGAGGTGGTCTATTGGATCTTTGTTCTCATCGTACCCTTCTAGGGTTGGCATCTTGAACTTGTGGGGGAGTGGCTGTGTCCGGATGCCCATTGTGAAGGGTGACCATCGCAGGTCAGCGAAGGATGAGCCAGACTTTTCCTTGAACAAGTGATCCTACATCACCTTCACTTTCTCTTGCATCGGCGGGTCCGACCCACTCCTCTGCACGTCGATGACATTGCGGAGCTCCGTGTGACTTTGTGGGTCCTGCTGAGCGTGTTGGTTGTGGCGACTTCCATCTTGGGAGGTCGGGTGCTGTACGAACCTGTAGCTGTTTGTCTTCTCTAGCCGTGAGAGTTTCAGGGGTTGCGTCGCTTTATGCTCTCCTCTCGATCGTCTCGACAGGGATGGATTTCAACTACAGTTTGGGCCCTGCTACTTGAGGATGCTTGGGCCTCGGCGTCGTTAGGTTAATCTAATTTGCCCTTGGGGGCTCTTGTGCATTGTCCTCCTCACCGAAAGGATGACGCCGGGGGCGCTTGGGGAGCAGCCCCCATCCACTGCGTCCCCGTTCGGTTGTAGAGGGATTGAATCATTAGCCGCACGTTGACCATCTCAGCGGCAAGCTAACGAGTGTCAGGCTGTGGCTGCTCGTTGGCACGACTATCCTCGGAGGGGTCATCGTCGTGAGTTGTTGCGTCCCTCGCTGGCGCGCTGGTTGGCGCTCTTGTATTGACCATTTCGGTGTGAGGGGTTGAACATTGGAGGGAGACATTAGGCTTTTCGTCTCATTCCCACAATGTTGGGTCTCAGGTTTTGAATTATCGTACGGATTAGGGAGCCTCAGAATTCCTGATCAATGGCAAATCTTGAACGGGTCCAGTCTTCGTCTCTTTGAACCTAGAACTTGCACAACACAAATAACAAATAAGAGGTTAGGGTCCTAGCGGGATTTCTCTCACCGAAACTACTCCGACGCTCAAGTCAACAACTTTTCACAATAAATGGAAAGGGGCGCACATTTAGAGGTGCACGAAAATATGCTATGAACGCGTAGAGAATGCATGAATGCTGGAGGAGGGGGAATGATGAGCGTGTAGCGGGAGGCCTGGCTCCTTGGATGCACCGCAGAGAGTGGCTAACTCTCGTCGCCTGAGAAGGCTGAGAGAGTGGATCTAGAGGAGAGTTTAGGAGCTTGACTCGCATGGCGTGGAGTTGATTATCCAGGATCCGATCCTCTTTCTTGTAGAAGGAAAGAGATTTTATAGGCTCCAAGGTGCAGAGTTTTGGGCGCAAGAATCTCCGTTGCATGGATCTGCCATTGGTGGATGACGAAAATGTCAATTGTTGCCTTGTAGAGGAAAGGAGACCGGCGGGCGCTGTCGGCCACGCTTGGCCTGCTCCTTGCGCTGGGATTGGCCGAGATGCTATAGAATGCGACGCTAACTAAGGCTAGCAAGGCTAGCGCTTTCCTCTTTGGCTTGCTTCCCCTGTGTTGTCTGCTGCTGCATTAAAGAGTCGCAGGCAACGACGATTGGCTAAGCGTGCCGGGTCACCACGTAGGATTCCCATACTCTTGGGTAGGCTCAACCGCTTGGGCTGATTCCTTCTAGATTGGGCATCGTGTCTCATGGGCCTCACTAATACCGGACCCAACAGTAAGATATGTATATTTTTTCATATATAGATATATATTGAATGAAATAATCTAGGATTATGTTGTGGTCAAAAATCTAATATGTTGATAAAATCATTTTCTGATAAATAATTCCAAGGTCGAATACTAATTAGCAAATATGCTAAAATCTGTATGAATATATAAATCATACTAAAATCTATACAAATACAAAAATCTCACCAAAATTGGATAAATACATATGAAATATGAATTATAAAAAAATCATATTAACTTGGGAATGACCAAAGATTTGTGAAGATCTCAACAATAAATAATAAATATTAAAATTTGAGATATAATTATTTTACATAATCAAATGTCATATGTCAATATTTATAATTTGTGGATGGGCTAGAGATATATAATTCTTATAGTCATGGTCAAATGTTATTTTTTTAATCCGTAAATAATTGATTTGATATGTAATTTACTAATAGTATATTAAAATTATCTAAATATATTTTATTAATTCGTTATAATAATTCATACTTTGTCAAATTTAAAACTTTACTCAAATATAAATATTTTTATTTTTTTGATATAGAACAAAATAATATTATGAATGCCCTCAAGTAAGGTAATAGAATGTGTCTATTTATTTATCTTTTAACTTAAAAATGGGAGTAAGTAATCTCTCACGTTTATCTATTGGACTAGAGTACAATTCAAGAGCACATGCCAAAAAGTAATTTATTTTTTGTACAATACAAAATAAAATTCTATTATTTTATTAAAATAAATATAGAGTTATTTATTTATTTTATTTCAAATGTATGACATATAATGAAAATTATAGACAAGAAGGAATTTTAATATTTAATTTAAAAAAATATAAAAATTATATTGTTTAATTTAGAAATATGGCGAAGTATTTGTATAATTTTTTAAAAAAGATAATTTATGAAAATTTTAATATTTTTTTTAATAAAAAATATATAGAAATATTTATGGAGAAATGAAGAATATGTAGGAATATAAATAAAAAAAATTAAAAAGCATACAAAAATATTAAATAAAAATTTAGTATTTAAACATAATTTGTATAGATTTAATACATATATTTCATAAAATTTTATCAAATGGGAGTGGGATCACATGAATATCAAATATAATCTCTTTAATTATAAAAAAATATGTATAAATATTTAAAATAAAAAATATTTTAAAAAAATAAAAAATAAACAAATATTTATTAAGTATGTACGGCGAGAATAGTTTTATTATTTCTAAAATCTTACTATTTATATTTAAGTATTTTGATCTCAATTTTGATATATAGTGTCCAATACATTTTAGATATTCAATTTTATTATAATTTTAATAGTTAAGATTATTTTAGAATTGATAAAGAAAAAAATTAAAACTATATATTTTTTAATTTTATGAGGATTCAAAATGCATTTAAAATAAAAAAATAAATATTTATTATTGCATGGAACTTATATTATTGACCGTTAGTTTCTAAAGTTATAATTCACTTTTTAATTTATTAGATATATGTTTTAAAATAATAAATATTATATATTAAACAGTATATTCTTATTCATAATAATTGAGATTATTTTAAAAATTATAAAAATATTAATCGAGATAACTTTTCAATGTGTCAACATTTTATATAATAAAAATTAATCTTAATTATTAAATAAATAAAATAATTCAATATTTAAGAGTATTATAAGAGAACTATGTCATTGAAGACAATCAATCGATTAAACAAAGTTTCCCTTTCATATTTATGTGTGGGACTATTAAAATTTAAAAATATGATAAGATGATAATTT
>JAOVVI020000736.1:0-28638 GCA_028571085.2 Nepenthes alata | reverse complement strand
GTATTTTTCTGGGATAAATATGATAAAGATCTTCAAGCTGCGTGCATGATTCAGGATTTGAATTTAATATCGTGAATCTTGTGGGTACTGTTGATCACCATATCTCCATAATTTTACTTGTTTGAAGATGAAAGACCATTTTTTTTATATGGAATTTGTTGGTTTATAAAAAAATATTTTTAATGAATATTTACTATAAATTTAATTTTCACCATTCATTTACGTTCACCTTATTTGATCAAATATTGGCAACGTTGTTCAGCTCCTGTTAAAATTCAAGCGCAGTTTCTGAATGACGGATGATGAAACTAAGCTCGGCCTCATGGGGAAGGAAGAAACATTATTTTTGTGGCCAAACTCAATTATGTTGTCAACTGATAAAATATTAAACTTATTTATTTTGTAATAGTAAAGATTATTTTAAAATTAATAAAGAATTCAGATTGAGATGATATCTTTCTTATATTATTTTGTTTCTTTTTTTTGTTTTTTATATTTGAAAGTATAATAATAAAACCCGCTTAAGTTGTAATTTAATGCGATGTTGGATTATTAAAATAAAATAAAATAAAAATAAAAAAAATATTATTAGAGAATAAAATAAGATAAAAATAAAATTTAAAATTAAATATAGTTTTTAATTGTAAAGATAATTTTAAAGTTAATAAAGAATTGACATTGAGATGATAATTTTTATTTTGTTATTTTAGTTTTAATCTTTTATATTTATAAGTATAATAATAACTTTAACTTGACTTATTGTAATATATTTGATTATTAAAATTAAATAAAATAAAAATAGAATAATTATTTTTGAAAGATAAAAAAATAAAAAATAAATATATAATTAATATTATATTATTTAATTAGTTATTTAGAATACATAAAATTAAGTTATAAGTTAATTTTTAATATTTAATATACAACAATAATTAAAAAAACTAATAATTAGTATAAAATAACTTTTTATCACTATCTAAAAATATAATATTTTAATATGTACTAGAAAGCTTGAATAAACTTAATTAAAATAAAGTTAACCAATCTATCTAGTTTTATAAACTTAAATTTTTTTTAAAAATTCAGTCAATATATATTAATATAATAAAAAGACAATAAAAAAAATTAGACTTAATTATTTTTTGACAGAATACGAGCACAAGGGAAAGTTTCTAATTTAGACTAACTTTTCCAGAATTGAATTTTTTTAAAAATATTTTTTTATTTAAAATAAATATTAAATTTAAAAAATTATATCTCCATTTAATTACTGATTTTTATAAAAAAATTTATTTAAATATATAATTAGATAATACTTTAATCTATATATTCTAATTTTTTATATATTTTTTAATTTTTTTTATATATTTATAAATTTTTAAAAAAGTAATTTAGAATAAAAAAAATCTGCATCTCAACCTACACTAATCCTTTAGATTATAAATGTCTGACAAAATTTAATTTAAAAATTATAAATTTTTATTTAAATCTGATCCATATCAAACCCAAATTCAATTTTAATCATGTTTAGCTTAGGATAATAGAAAACAAAAAAAACATCATAGAATAATTATTCACTGATAACCAAGAAAAAGAATATCATAAAGGAGATGGTATTTATTATTTTATGTTTTGAAGGAATAATAATTTTTTTATAATTATAATTTCTACTATTAAAACAACCAAATAATAAAATAATAATTTCATTAAGAATAAGAATAAAACAGAGAAGAAATTTCCACTTCATCCCACAAAACAGGCCTAAGTGATGAAATTATGTCACCTCATTCATGTCTAGCACATCATCTGAAAGCTTTTGGGAGTCGTTATTTTTCAATTTTTTCCTTTTCTTTTTTTTTTCCCAAATCTGGGTAACAGATACATAATTGGAGATGAATTCCAATGATGTCTGTCCTGATCTGCATGCAAGATCTTGTTTGCACTTTTATTTAGACCTACCATTTTCGATCTTCAGATCTGGTGTTTGATGGAGAATTATCAAATCTTAATTTATCTCGCACTCCAAAACATGATGATTCTAATTAGGAGACCCAATTCCCATTTGCCATGCAAATAAGTGATGACTCAGTGACTCGAGTAATGGCAGCTAATCTCTTCCCCTTCGATGAGCCGCTCTACCGCATCTGAAGGGAGGCCGATCATCTCCAATGTCTTCTCCCATACTCGGTAGGAATTTTCGATGTTGTGTGCTTCTTCGGAAGGATTTGAAGGGCGACAATCTAGAGAAATGTAAGCGCATGTGGGCCATTCATCTGCTTTCAACAACTCACAGTATTCTGGGACCTGAGGGTCGGTCGCCCCAAAAAGGGCGCTTCTAGAACCTGCAGCATTCGCAGGGCGGCTTTAGACTATCTCACTTCTAGTAGTACCCAAGAAATTACATGCCATGGGCAAAAGAAATCAGTAAGTAGTGATCCAAGGAGAGGCAGAAGTTGTTTTAGAGTTCGCATGGAAGAAAGCAATAAACCACCAATTTAATGACTACTTCCCTCATAGAGGTGACAAGCCATGCCGATAGATAATATCGGCATGAAAAGTTTAGTTGTGCAAAGACATATATATATATATATAGGGCAGGGGAGCTTAGCGGAACATAGAGTTATTGTCGTGTCATTTGATGGTTTATAAATTTGAATTACAAAAATGACAAATTGCATAATAGAGGTAAGAATGAGTATAATCAAGTAGTCTGATCCTTGTTCCTGTGCACAGCGTGAGATTTATGTATTGGTCTGCTCTTTTGATGTAGGGCATAATTATCTAGATGACTTTAGAAAAGTTTGGAATAACCAATGGAGTATAAAACAGGAGGAATAGAGGGGTACTATATTCTATAACGTTCAAGTGTGAAGAGTATGAAAGTAATTTTAGAATATTATTTGAGGAGGCTATTTATGGAGAATAAGCTAGACCATAAATCATAACCATCCAAAATGAAGGATGAAGGAGAAATCTTAACCATGAGTTGAGGATGTGGCATTCCTAAAGGGGTGACATTACTTTATTTGGGGACAAGCCAATTGTGGTGAAGCCACAAGTGGCATAACCGATAGAATATAAAGTTTTGAGAGCTCAAGGGACGATTTTGTGGTCACTGAGAATTGAAAACACTATACACTCTGTACTCAAACTTCTCTTCTCTCTTTTTTTTTTTTCTTCCTCTTTTTTCGGGAGGGGGGTGTACTTCAAATATAACAGAACCTTCAAAAAAGAATGTTTCATGATACATATAGCCGTTTAATGATAGCCTCCCAACTGTAATTGCAGAACTATCATGATTTCCAACATCCAAGAGATTGTTTTTTTACCACAGTTAAAGCAGCTCCCAAAGTTCAATGAAAACACATCATAATTCAATAAAATAACTAAAAGTAAGAAGACTCACCTTCTTGGGGACTGAACATGAAGTAAGGTATCAGATGATAACCAACTTGAACAAGTTTGGGAAGATCCCTTGTCTGCATTAATCAGTTATTCATGTTGTTCCATTACTAATTCAGGAATTTTGTAAGAGAGAAGATACCAATTGAAAGATGCAGAACAAGTTTAAATAACAAAAAAAATTTTTTTTGATTGATGATCTTACCACATTGGTGTCAACAATACCAGGTGACACACATGCCACACTGATACCAGCTTCTGCGGGAAGCCTCTTATGGAGGATACTACTAAACATGATCTGAAAGCCAAGTGCAAATGTAAGAAGGTTTCTTGAATCCTTTATGGGCAGGAGAGGGTAGAAATTAAAAAATTAGATTATGTAAAAATAAATATAGAATGAGAGTTGCAACATGAAGCCTGTCCAGAAAAGAATCCAACAATTTTCTTCCAAGATATAAAGACTACATGTAAAAGTTTTACAAAAAACGGAGGCCAACAGTGTGTGGCTCCCACATTGGATGTATTGTGCCTTCAACATTGTGGAGAGCTATTTTCATAGCTTGAACCAGCTACTTCTAAGTTGAGTAATCTTGTCAATGTACTAAGGCTAGTGTTATTAAAATGAAAGGACATTATCAAACATTTGGTTTGAAATTAGAAAATAGAAAACAAGTTTAAAACCAAGCTATTTAAAAACAACAAAACAAAAAGGATCTTGTGTTTACAAATGATTGCAAATACATTTTTTTCAAAGAATTAGTTACAAAAATTCTACATTTTTTGAAACAAGGGGACAAGGAGTTGTGGGACACCCTGGGATGACAAATAGGATCTCAAGATTGGCACCAACTGAACTCATCAGATATTCTGCTATTTCTTTCCTTGGATTTTTCCACATGTTCCCACCAAGATTGGCAATGGCCAAACGGGAGTGCAAAAGAATTGGATTGATAGTGATGTTAGAGGTAAGTCTTTGCGCAACTATAAAGTGTCACATTTGACTTGAAAGTCACAGATTCAAATCATGAAAACCACATTCTCTACAATGTAAAGAAATGCTACGTGCATCTAAACTATCCTAGATCTCACGACATGGGATCATCACGGTCCGGTCCAACAATTTTAAGTCACATCTGAAAGCACATCTCAACCAAAAGAAGGAAATATGCTAGTGAATGAGTATGAAATGTTTAAGATGAAACCAAATGAAGCAACAATGACATGCTAGGTCATTTCACCATTGTCATTGTAGAGAAAATAAACCTGCAAACCTCATTAAAACATAAGCTTGTGAGCTGTGACGCAAAACCCCAGGCCTTTGCCAAAGGCATGAAGGTAAAAGTCAAATCATAACAATCCAAAAAGCAGAAGACTTGAAGACTCTAACCATGGATGACTAGTTGGATCACTCTTTTACCCTGTGGAGTTGCGGCAAAGAGACATGAGGAAAAAGAAAAGCTTCACTGTATCTACAATTCCTCCCTAAAGAAAGTTGAGGAACACAATAAAGTTGACAACCTAACACTACGTACAATTACGAATATGGAGATCCTTTCAATAAAAAGAGTAAAGGCTGAAAAAGGTGGTGAGCAGAATTTCCAAGACTAGACCTGATGAAAAGAGAATGAGACGCATTCCTATTAATGCAACAATTTAAGGAATTAGCAAATAGTGTTCTCTCCTCAAGGATATGTATGCTCCTAAGATGGAGCAAAAAAACCTTGCAAGGGAGCATGGGATCTGCAACATAGAAACTCGCAACATGAAGTAAAGTATTTTCCAAAACTAAAATTAACTGTAACAAATTATGGCATGTTTATCCACCAAACAATAAAAGAAACAACAGTGGAATATTGTTGAAGATATGCGTATCAAAGCAGCAAATGCACCTGAGCCAGCTTGCTTCCTGAATACCCCACTACACTAGTAAACTTTCTCTTTCCTGAGACAACATTCATATCCTCAGGATCAACAAAGCCAACATAATGCATCTGCACAAACAAAAGTGACAGAGAACTCTGATTCTAAAGGACGTGTGAAGCAGCAAAATACGAGGCAGATAAAAATAAGTGTAAAAAGGCAGGGACACGAACCAATATTCATCCAAAATGGAAAGGAAACTAAACATCGGCTGTCTCATGTGGACCAAAAGGAAAAAAAAATGAAAAGTATTCTGCAACTCTGCAAGTGACATCTATCTTCGAAAATTCTCTGGTTTCTCTTAGCAGATGAATTTTCCATTTCCAAATATTTGCCTTTCAGTCATCCCTCATAAAAGTTACATCATCCACCATTATATTTTAACGAAACCAATCGATCCATAAAAAAGATAAGGTCAAGTAGCTAAAATCTGTACTCTATGCAGAGAGAACAGGGGATCTGCTGAAAATTGCAATGCAGGAGCAGCATCAAGGCACCAAGCTCAAGTAGTGTTACTCAGGAATTCCATCACAAGAACTGCTAACTGCAGCTCATAAGAAGGAAATTGAAGAAGAAGAAATCCACTATAAGAATATTGCCTGACAGCAGCTCAGAGAAAGAGAAGTGGAGAAGAACTCAAAAGAGGCCCTTGTCTTCTTTCCAATTCTCTTCCAGTGAAACCCACCCAAGCCCAATCTCAGAAAACAGTGGCCCATAAAAGGGTAAGCCACATTGCTACTGAAATAGTAACATGAAATCATCATTTCCTACAAACATTTCCATTTTCAAAAAACTTCATACACTTCTCCATATTCAAATTGAAGGATTCAATTTATTGTGACTTAAGGATAAAACTTCTTACTTACCACAGATAAAAAGGGATAGAACTTCTCTTATCTGAAAATAGAAGTTGATCGCAAATGAATGTTTGGCGAGGAGAGAAGGAAAAGATGAGACATGAGCTTTATTGTGCCCATTAATACCAAACATACTTGTGGGCATTTTAAACGAAAGAAATGGCACACATTGATAAGCACTCAACTTTCATGCTTACGTGAACTCCTTTTCTGGGCACCATGGTTTCATTTCACCAATTTTACATTAGAGAAGAAAAAAGAATCCAGGATCTGATTCCTCTTCAATAGTATGCTTCTTTATAAGTTTTCACATCATCTCTCTTTTCTTTCTTTTCATATTGATCTGGCATTAGTTTCTGAGTAGTACTTGTCAGATCAGTACCCCAGCCAATTGGATCACACTATCACTCAAACCAGTAACTTGGTGAATGAGGTTTATGAATGACTGCTGAGATAGCATTCTTGAAAAACAAAAATGTTAGCATGGTTTATTTTATCCCTCACAGCTTTTATACAAATCAAAATAAAACTAAGCTTTTTCTCACTATGAGGGATCAACTCCACGAATTCATGGCCTCCATTCAGTATTGTTGTTGACTGTATCATCTGTTATATCCAAATAGCCAGATTATGTCTAATGGTTTCCTTAAGCTCATCTTTAATTTTCCTATACCTCTTCTACCAGGAGCCTCTTCTAAGCTTCACCTTTTATTGAAAACAAAACCTAGTTCTCAAACCTACTTTTAAATGAATAATCTACAATAGTTTAGATGTTTACACTAGCAAAGAGGATTTTCTGCAAATTATATAATCTGCCAAAGCAATCAGTGGTGCTGCCTTCTCTGAATCAAAGCCAACAAGCGGAACCTTGGCCTCTTGATTCAATTACTCGATCACCTTCAACTTCTCCATTGCCATTGGCTTCAAGATAGTTCCTACTTAATATAGAGAAACAAGAGAAATGGAGAAAAGGCTTATTACTCAAATGAGCACTAAACAACTATATTTATAGCATTATATAGCTATAATTACAATGTTGTTTTTACCCTAACAACACTCCCCCTCAGGCTGGTGTTTATATATCAAATGTGCCGAACTTGTTACAAATGTATTCAATTCTAGGACATATCAAAAACTTGGTAAATAAATCGGCAAGTTGATCGCTTGATTTAACATATAAAATGGTTAGCTCATTCGTCAATAGTTTTTCCCGTACAAAATAACAATCAATCTTGATATACTTAGTCCGCTCATGAAATACAGTATTTGACGTGATGTGCAAAGCAACTTGATTGTCATACAATAAATTTATTGGTGAAGAATAGTCCAATCCAAGCTCCATGAGAACTTGTATCCATATCAATTCCCACGTAATTAGTGTTATAAAGCGATACTCTAATTCTGCACCAGAGCATAATACCATAGCATGCCTTTTGCTTTTCCAAGATATTAAGTTTCCACATAAGAATTCATAATACTAGAATGTAGAACGACTGTCAACTAAAAATTCTATCTAATTAACATTTGAATCACTTGTAATGTTAATATATCCTCTATTCCCATAAAGTAACCTTTTGCATAAAGCTCGTTTGATGTATTAAAAAATACATATAACAACACCCAAATGATTTTCTCATGGAGAGTCTAAAAATTGACTCACTATTTTATTATAAAGGAAATATCCGAGTGCATTACTGTGAGATAGTTAAATTTGTTAACCAATATCATATATCATCTTGGATTTGGTATCAAGTTTACTTCATCATGTAGCAACTTGATATTGGGATCTATTGGTGAGCCACAAGGTTAAAAGCCTAGCATGCATCCTTCACTCGATGTGTCAAAAGCATACTTGCCCTGTGAAATAAATACCCCCTGTTTCGACATTGCAACTTTAATACCTAAGAAGTACCTCATGGTCCTAAATATTTTGATTAAAATTGTTGTTACAAAAAATTTTTAACTCTTTTATACCTTTCATATCACTTTTAGTGATAATTATATCATCTACACATAGACAATCAGCCATAGATGTCTTCCCGTTAATGAATGTTGATAAAAAACTGAATTGTTGACACTACATTGTTTCATTCCAAATTGAAAAGTAGCATACTAAAATGACCAAACCACACTAAAAAATATTACTTTAAGCCATACAAGGACTTTTTGATAAGACAAACCTTGTTCGACTCCCCCTAGCAGCAAGCCTATTTGGTTGCTCTATATAAATTTTCTCCTAAAAATCAATTTTGATATCGAATTGATGCAAGGGCCACCAATATATAGTAGCAAATGCCCGAAAGACATGAACAAAAGGAATCTTAGCAACCAGAGAAAAAGTATCACCATAACCAAGCTCAAAATCTTAGATATATCCCTTGGCTACCAAGCGAACCTTAAGGTGATCAATAGTTCCATTAGGGGAAAGCTTCATGATGTAAATCTACTGACAACTTACGGTAAACTTGCTGGGAGGAAGAGAAACTAAATTCTATGTACCATTAGAGTATGAAAGAGACATTTCATCAAACATAGCAGCATGCCACCCCGAATGCATGAAGGCTTTATTAGCAGATTTAGGTACACAAATTGAATAAGACACAATAAACAAAGAAAATGAGGGGAATTATAGAAAACAATATTGGAAATAGGATGTGAAATTGTATAACGACGAGTACCTTCTTGTTGTGCAATCGGAATGTCCAAATCAGATGGATGGCAAATTGGTCATGGATATGGAGGAAGTGAGGTGATTAGTTCTGGCATGGCTTGCGAAGGAAAGAGAGGATGTCACACATACACATGTACATTTGTTCTATCCAATTGGGAGAAGCTCTCCATAGGTTTGAACCCGGTTGGGCCCCCTAGTGTAGTAGATGGATCAGGAGAACTAAGAGAAGGAAATAAAGGAATGGAGAGTGGAAGAATCTCAGCCACAAAATCAGAAGAAGATGAAGAATAAGGAAAGTAGGGGGCATACATAAAGAACGTCACATATGCACAGACAAAGAATTTGTCTAACAAAGGGGAATAACATTGATACCCCTCTTGGTGTCTGGCATACGGAAGAAAAACATATTTAAAAGAACACCGATCTAATTTGTCATGATTGAGAGAACGAAGCAAACACATTCAAAGATATGTGGAACTAATGAGTAGAAAGAATCATGGGGGAGAAAAATAGGAAACAACATTTGGTCATGGAGAATAGATGTAGGATTGAAATTAATCGAACTGAAAGCAATAAGGATTGTATCATCCCAAAATGTCAAAGGAGTACACATATAAAGGAGCAATATACAAGTACTTTGTCATGATTGGGAGATAGATTATGGATGAAGCAAACATATCTAGAGATACGCAAATGTAACGAGTAGAAAGAATCACGGGGAAAAAGAACTGGAAAACAAAATTTGGCTGGGGAGCACTTATCAAGGAATGTGATTATTCAGATTACAAGTAGTAAGGATTGTATCATCCCAAAATATCAAAAGGGTATGCATATAAAGGAGAAATATACAAGTAGTTTCAATAAGGTGTCATTCTTTCTCTCAACCACCCCATTTTACTATGGAGTGCAAGAACACGAAGACTAGTGGATGATACCTTGTGTAGCCGTGAAGGAACAAAATGGAGCTGAAAAACATTCTTTGGCATTTGCTATACATTCGAACGGAAACACCAAACTGGTTTGAATTCAAGCACAGAAAATGAAAAAAATAGAAACACTTTCCTAACTAGTATGACTGACACAAAAAAAATATGGCTAAGACTTGGAATCATCTTCTTCAATGAAGGGAAAAAGGAATGACCAAGATGACCGTGTATTTGCTCGGGTGTGGGTGAAGCGGTACATGCTTTTGGAACATCAACTTCCAAATAGTATAAGCTTTGGAAGTTATGCTCAAAACTAATCTTCCTACATGTCCATAGATTCTGAACAACAATAAAATTAAGAAAAAAAGTTACAAAGTAGTTAAGTAATTTGATTAATTTGCTAAAAGATAACAAATTAAATGAAAATTTGGGGAGAAAAAGAATAGATTATAAATAGATCAAATATGTAGGATAAATGGAACCAATCCCACTTATAAAAGAAGAAGAGCCATCTGCAAGCGTGACATTGGGTTAGGTACCTAAGTGATGGATATGGGAAAATAATGTGACATTACCACTCGTGATCGGTGGCACTGCAATCAATCACCCATAGGCTTCGATGTGCTGTAGTCTGCTTTAAACATGCCATTGAACGTCCATGACTTGCCTAAACAAGCGAGGAAATGGGTGGCACAACTAATTGAGGAGCCTGCTATGTAGCCTAAAATTGTAGGAACTTGGTATACTCCTCGGATACATGAATATGTGTAGACAACGGTGAAGAGATTATCTCCACAATATCAAGTTGGGTCATTTTTGAATAATGTGGTCGATCATGTAGAACCATTAACATGTCCTAACTTATTACAAAAAGAACTCTTAGTGGTACAACCATCATTTCCCTTACCACCAAATCATTCTCCATCACCTTGGCCCCTATCACGTCCTCCCCGAGAGCTAATGTCATTGTGACTAGTAAAATGTGTCACGAAAGCTGAATGGTCGACAAGTGATTGTACTTCATTAGAACGAGGACCAACATGCATAATACGAAAGAGTGCCTCATCAAGAGTAGGATGCGTGGGACTACACAAAATTTGTGAACAAATGGGCTTGTACTTGGAAGGAAGAGTTCAGAGCATATGAATGATAAGAAGCCGCTTATGTTATGTTTGTAAGGTGTGAATATTTTTTTTCAATGAAATGATTTCATCAAACTCAAACGTTATGTCCAAATAATTCCATCAGGCCACAATCATCCATTTGTAGCCCACTCAAATCATTAACCATGTCATAGGTATGAGTGACACCATTGGTATACATATCTCAATGGTGGACTATACAAACTTTCATGGCCAATATACCTGAACAAATCTTGCAAATCATTATCGATAGATTGTCACAACAAACTCAACAATTGGGCATCAACACACTTTCAAAACTTCTTATCAGTAGGAAACTATCTATCAACACGTTTAGCAAATAATTGGTCTATCAAACCTTGACCAATAAATCAAATCTCAACTGTTGTTGCCTAATTTAAATAGTTCCTACCATTTCAATATGGTTGTGGTAATGTTGGAGTGCCCAAAAATCGGGAGTAATAACTAATATTGTCATATCACTAGTCGTGATATCAATAGGAGACAATAAAAGTCTGAAGAAGAAGACATCCCAAAAGAATACTTACAAAACAGAACGAACAATATATGTGTGGTTTCCTATATTTTCAAAGATCACGAGATGGCAGCCAATACCTAACAAACATGCAGCAACTTTCTATTTTCATTGTTAAATGAGCTTGTGCTTAGAGATTAAACATATAGTAAGAGTGTATGAGAAAATGGTGTGAAAACATTATAGGACTAAAAACAAACCTGTCACCCAAATGTTTGAGAAACAAAGCCATCCTGGTGCGTATAAACCGCGCACCCATCTTCAAGCCGAGTGTAGTACTAACGCGCCTATGGGTGGCGGCATGTGCAATGACAAGGATGTATCTTTTGGTCTCCGATGCTACTCCTCAAGGTGAGCACCTTGGTCCAAGTGGTTTGTCAACCAAATTTACGGTTTATTGTAGATTTGAAAAATAATAAGAGATACGTGCCAGGAAAGAAGCGGTGTATGGCAACGTGTGTGGCGTCGCAAGAGATGTAGCTCTCTAAGTCGACCTCTGTGATATAGTTAATTATATGATCAGATTTATGGTTTGTTATATATTAGAAAAAAAGAGAGAGACGGGCGTTACTAGGGCTTTTAATTAGATCTGAAAAATAAGTTGGGGGGATTCAATATACTGGGGGTTGAGGCTATGCAAAAGTGGTTGGCGGTTGCAACAGTAGTGAGTGGCAATGGTGTGGCTAGGGTTTTTGGAACCCTAGCTATGATAATATGTTGAATATAGAAAAAAGAAAGAAAAGGAAAAAAGGCTTGGTACTCCAATGAGCACTAGACACTCATATTTATAACATTATATAGGTATAATTACAATATTGTCCTTTACTATAATAACAGTTTTCAAATTACATGGATAATAAGGGTGTGTGCATATGATGGAGGTAGCAGTGTGCACAAATGTGAAAGCTCAGATGGCATGCCCTTCAACTTCTCCATCCCATCAGCTTCGAGATAGTTCCTTAATGGCCTGGATAACAAGCGAGTCCGCCACTACTGGAGGTAACAGTGTGCACAAACAGGAAAGCTCAGATGACATCACCAGTGTAAACATTGGATCGGCCATTTGGCTGGTTGTCTTACCTCAATGGAGATCGTTGTAGTCCACACAAGGGAGGTGCTCATGGATTAAGAACATGGTGTGGATCATCCGACAACACAAGCAGAGTGCATGCTGATGGCCTGGTTGCTGCAGACTTGCTTGCAGGCAGCAAATGAAGATATGGGATCACCAGATCTTGGGGAAATTTTTTATTTGCCTTCTGTCCAAGCTTGCTTCGAAATTGAAGCATACAGGAAGTATTCAATTTTGCAGTTGTTATCTGGAATTGAATGATCTCTTGCTTTGAGGAAACTGCAAGGATTGTCAACAATGGCCTATTGGATTTTCTACTGCCTTCCATTTGTGATGGGAAAGGAGGAATAGGACCATCATGAGATGCCTTTCTTGGCATTAACTGGTCATATCAAACCAAAACAAACTATATATCTTCCCACAAAGTGAGGTGGGCTACATAGATTCATTGCCTCCATTTAGCACTGGTGTAGTCTGTTTTGTCTACTGAGTGTAAGTCTAAAGATACAAGATCAGGCTTAGTGATTTCTTCATACTCTTCTTGCTCTTCCTCTCCCTCTTCTATGATGAGCAGTGAGCCTCTTCTAGAATGAGCTACTCCCTCACCTAACAGGTAAAATAAATGGTCTTACCTTTACATGATCGCACCGCCTTAAACACGTCTCTCAAAATTTTCTCATTCTATTGGAGCAACCCTAACTTTCTCTTGTATAAAATTATTTTAAATTCTCTCTTCTTGTACTGATTACATGTCCATCTCCACATCTTTCTTCGCTACTGCATTTCTTCACATGGTATTTAACCGCCTAGCACTCCACTCTATATAGCATGAATGGCCTAATAGCCACCCTATAGTTCTTTTCTTTAAGTTTGAGCAGTATTCTTCAATCACGCATGACATGACCCTTGAAGTACTTCCCTCCAACTAACATGCCTTAATATGTTGAATAATACTCTCATAGGTCGTTCCATCTACATCATCTATTAATCCAACATATATGAAATAATTCCTCTTTTGTAGATTTTCAATCATTATCCTCAACCCCACCATATACTTCTGTTATTACTAAGTAAATTCCATATTTCAGTCCAAGTAAGTTTCTTTTGGAGTTTCTCTTTGGTATAGATGCTTCTTTTGGAGTTTCTCTTTGGTATAGATGTTCTTACTACTACTCCTTACCTTAACCTAGGCACAAACTATAACTGACTACTAGGCAAGCAAGGGCAAAATTCTTGACGTTTCCCACCCCTCCTCTTAAGAGGCTTTATTCTCCTAATTCTAAAACCTATATCTTTCAGTGGCTTACTCCTAACTTCTAAGCATTAGCACCCTCTTTAGTTTCATCAACCAAAATTATGTCCCTTGAAAAAGCAAATTATATTAAATGGCAATGTTAGTTTTTCATTTGCTTCCACAAGCAATGGGAAAAAAGTTTGAAATCCCATTGAGCACATTGATTTGTGTTGTTTTAGTTTCAAGTGAAGTCCAAAGCATTCTTTTTCTTTTTTTCCCTTTTTTTTTCTGGGCAAGTGATGTGATTAAATTATATACATTATTTGATTGCTTTACGTTAAATTCCATTACTTAAGTAATTTTTAATTATTTTTTTTTTATTATTTGGCTAGGGAAGAAGATAATAAGGAAGAGGGGCAAGACGGTCATATCATCCCACCTGAGCTTCATTAGTGTTGTTCGAAAGTTTACTTCGAGCTTTACAATTTTGTCTCTTCAAGTGTATCAAGAATCAAATGATTTTCAGAAGAAATTCAGGTGTAAGATAATTGGATTGTGGAGACCCACGACAATAGGAAGTGTGGGCCTTAAGTTGGGCAACACTAAAGGAAAACTAGGGTAGGAGAGAATGAAGAGTGGCCCTATTAAAAAGTGGCGGCTGGCTGAACAGAAGGGGGGAGAATTTTGCAACACGGTGGGGAGGAAAAGAAGGAACACATGGCTGAAAACTGATGAGAAAAGGCGCTAGGCAGAGGCAGCCTGCATGAACTCCAAGGGGCAGCTTTCTTCTTCTATTTTTCTTCCTCCTTTCATTTTTTCTTTCTTTGAGAGGATGAACTTAAAGATTTTCCTTTTCGTTGTTAGTTTGAACATAAATTGATTTTTTATTACTAGGATTTTAGATGAATCCTAATGTTAAACTATGCATCTTAATATCATTCCATGCAACAATATTTTTTTATTATGGTTATTTCTCTTTATACTTGATGCTTTTAAATACTTGATTAGTATTTGAATGATTTGACAAAGCATATTGAGATCAGAAGGTGAGACATGCTTGATTGATCTCGAGAGAAGTAATATGAGTTTCATTATAGATAGAGATATGTTATATAGATTTGTACAATCTTCAAAGCAATAAATTGAGCCTAATGTCCGGTTATATATTTTATTTACATAGGGATATACTGGATAGATATATGATCATAATTTTATTGTAGCTCAAAAGAGAGCATAAAATATCTATGCTATTTTGATTGTCAACATGATTGAATGCTATACATAAGTAATTGAAAGGTGTTACACTATTATATAAAAACACCAAGGTAAAATTGGAAGTACCCTAATATTCTTTGTTATTGAAACTCATCTTAGTTTTGGGTCAATTTCGATAATTTTTAGATATTCCGTTAATAATTAATTATTCTCATACTGTACTTATTTAGATAATATTAGAATAAGACTAATTTTGATACTTAGTGAAAATTCAATTCCTTAGGACATAATACTTTACTATCACTTTTATTACTTGTTACGATATCATGTACTTGCAATTTTAAACAACAATAATTGAAGTCAAAGTTGCATTTCATATATCATTTAAGAAGTTTTTCTTTTGCATCATGATCAATCACATGATAATAAAGGTGCAATAAAAAATCAAAGTTACACATGAAACAATTTAAAAAATAAAAGGTCATAACTGACAATACAAAATTCTAGGTACCGGATAATTACATATCTTTTTTTATGAAATAAGTATGTAGAATACATCCTCTCAATGCTATCAGCAAGACTTTTACAAATGTATACAACTTTTATATTAAAAAAATGCTTCGAAGTAACCCATAACTCTCTAAACCTCATAAATATAATATATAATACATTACAGCATTATGAAAATGAATTGTTGCATTGAGAAAGTTTCTGCTTCATTCTCTAGATTCTACCTAGAAAATGTATTCAGCACACACTACTAATCTCAAGTTTAATATAATTGTTCCAATATATTTTTAAAAGGTTTGGTTTTGACTGGAGAAATAGAATTTTTTTTTGTACATAGGCAAACTCTTCGAAAATGGTCCTTGGCACAACAGCAAGGTCGCTCCACTTTGACTTGAAGAAAATGGGTTCAAAATATGAAAACAACTCTATAATTCTATAGCAAGATTGTGTATATTTTACCCTTCCAGAGCGAATAACACCAAAGGCTTAATGCACTAGGCCTTCTTTTTGCAAACTCTTTCTCTATTTCCATGAATGGAGAAGCAAGGAGATCCATAAATTGCAGCATACTGTGCTTAATGTGTAGACGTCAATGAAAGGGAAAAGATCTTTATGAGTCGTTGAAGTGGGATAAATTTAAGCTATGAAATAAACCAGTTAAAAATAACATGAACCGAAGAAGATGAAATTGCTACCCAATATAGTTTGACAGTGCAGGATGACAAAAATGAGCAATGACTTCATAAACACAAGTAAAATATTTCAGTGGCAGGTATGCAAGGACCATGAGAGAGAGAGGGGGGGAGAGAGAGATGATCAGTGAGAAAAAGAGAATGTGAGCAGTTAACTAGAGGAAGATAGAAAAGGACTCCAAGAGAAATGCTAAGCATTTCAAATGTCAAGGCCATGCAGATTTCTAAACCAATGAGAAATAATTCAGATAATGAATGCGTAAGTTCCATCCTATTATCTCCTTGAAATGCTCCTTCAAAAATTCTTTGTACCAATGTCAGGAATAAACTAAATTCATAAAACACAAGAAAAATTGTAAAGGTATGCCCTCATAAAAGGATGTTCCTGAAAAAAAAAAAAAAAAAGAATTCCCCCTTTCTTAGTTTAACATTTCAAACACATGAGAAAGGGTATCCTAGTGTGGGAAGCATCCTGCATTGTGGGCTCTAGAAGAGTAAGACATCTTCAACCTTATCCCTGCAATGCAGAAAGAGTTGATATGTGCCCATGAAGTTTGAATTTCAGCAACTTTTAGGCAGTACTTCATAGGGAATGATGTTGAGATTATGAGGTTGTTCAATGATATTGAATATAGAAGGAAGAGTTTCAGTACATTAAATGGTAAAAGCAAAGGGCACACAAGGGTAGGATAGGAACATTGCTGAAAGCTAAATACTTCAAAATTGTTGTCAAAGCAAAATCTCAATTTTGAAGAGGATGCATGTATATGGACAGCAACACCCCCCCCCACCCCAATAAAAAAAATATCCATTTGTATAAATCTGCCTATCTATGATAGGAAGTAGTTTAAAGCAAATCAATGCAACACTGGACACAGAGAGATCATCAAACAATCACATGAAGCATGAACAACAAACACACAACCATGTGCATGCAAATACAGAACCATTTATTCAAAGAGTTTATACATCCAAGTAAAATGTTTGCTTATGCAATTGTATAAATGTGAAGTTGCATCTATGAGTATTCAAGCATGTCAAATAAATTTTCAAGCCTTTTTCATTGAGCAATCAATTAAAAAAAGAAAGAAAGAGTAGGCCTAAACATGCATATTCATGTGGAGCATACTAAGTACAATAACAACAAACTGTCTGAAAAAAAAACCCAAAAATTGTGATTTTTGAACTTACAACAGAATTCACATTAATTATCCGACTTGGAGAGCCTCTAACAAGGGAAGGCAAAAGCAGCACCGAGAGCAATGCAGGAGCCAAATGATTTACTTGCATGTGCTGCTCATAGCCATTCTTCGAAAACTTTTGTGGTTCTAGTACAACAGAAAATGCAATCAAGATAACCTCAAAAAAAGAGGAAAAAAAAACAAGCATGATGACAAATATCACATGATTTCCCCAGGATGAGGAATTAACTCTCAATTAGAAAATTAAAAAAAGAAGAAAAGAAACTACTTGATAAACCTTTGCTACCTACCCAGAATCATTAGGCTTCCAGAATTCTGCTAGCTTATAACAAAATTTGGGATAATTCTGACACAAATATACAACTGCTCCTGGAACGAATTTGCAATTGTGGTGTCACAGAATCAGGATGTTTAGGATCTTCTATAATGTCTAGCTGCAGTCGCGAGCTTTTTGTCCGAAATACCAAAATGCTTCTATTGCACAGATTTGCATAATTTTGAAGCAAAACCACAAAACTAACAGTTTGAATGACCTCTATAATCTTGTAAAAGTTATAAAAAATACTAATGTGATAATTATAAATAACATTTTTTTAGGTATTGTTATTTAATGTTGATTAACCACTTAGTATTCTACATCCTAAAAAATTGACACCCATCTCCCTCTCTTCCCAAAAATAAATAAACAACATGAAGTTTTTTTTTTGGAACAGACATTAAGTATTTTTTGGTGGGCACACTTCGAATGTTTAATAAGAGTCCTTCCCTCCACCACCCAAAAAATAGATAGACTTCTCATATATGCAACCTTCTGACAATTTCTCACCTCAGGGACAATGATGGAGATGCAAGCAACAAGAGAAATAGAGGGAAGGAGATGCAAATGGCCAGACAATGGAGATGCAAACTGCACAAAAAAAAAAAAAAAAGAGAGAGAAAGAGACACACACACACACACAGAAGGGGAGGAGACAAGACCAGAAGAAGAGGGAAGAATAAGTAGAAGGAAGAAGTGCAGGCTTTGCCGACAATGTCTCAAATCCAAGTTAGGGACATTGAATTCGTAAATTCATTTGTGGCTTTCATTGATTATTATCCCCTTCTCTCCCCTTTGTTCTTCGCTCTCTTTTCTTTTTCTGCATTTAGCTGACAGCCTGAGATTCAATGCCAAAAATATCAATTCGTATGGTAAAAGAACATGTAGCTGCCATTTCCATTCCATATCAGCTGAGAGAATTGTTTTGGAGAAAGGGGTGGCATCTCATGGCTACATTGCATTGGGAGTCTCAGATGCTGTTGTCAATGACATTTTTCATATTTCTAGATACCCCAGATGAACTGCTCCTTAAAATAGATGTCTACACACTGACACCCTTCTCAACTATAACATTAGTTTTCGGTTTATATCTGTGATCCATGAACCTGAACATTTGGATGGCGGAAGTGAACATTTATCTTACATAAAATTTTGAACCAATCATTTCCCATGCAAAGACACAAGATGCTGCAGAAGTATTTAAGGAAATTCTTCATGTTATTAGCTTCCCCACTCTGTAGCTAACAATTTGTATCCTCGTCCTTCCTCTGAAAAGTCAAGTTGGGCCAAGCAGTCCTCGGAATTAGATTGCAGCATCTATTCATAACATTATTAGGGATGCGCCAGACCTTCTCTATTCCAGCAAATTCAAGAGGACAGGGAAGCACCAAATACTACTTTATTTGGGGAGATATATGGCTCCTTTTAACTTTTATTATCTCCATAACATAGAATTTAGCTCAGCAGAAGATCAATGTGTCCTGCAACCTAAAAGGCCTAAACAATTGAGTCTGGATAGTTAATGTATAGAGATACCAAATTCTGGTTGAGCATTAACGTTTTCGTGTCATTTATGCTCTTTATTCAAGAATGAAAGAAAGAATTGTGTTGCATAAGAAAGAAAATTGACACAACAGGAAAAGACAAGATGCCTCAAAATGGAACAAATAAAAATAAAAAGGACCGAAAAATCAATAACCAAAGGCAGTCCATCTCACAAAAAATATGAAAGAACTATCTCCAAAAGCTCCCTGCATATACCAAAGGGAAGATAATTTGTGACCTTATTGAATATTGCTACCGTAATCTAAACTGCATCAAATGAAACTTCTTTGGTGTATCAAGAGAAAAAGGAGGAGCAGCACAGAAAAGGTGCCCACCTCCTCTATGAATTGGTAAGGGTGCCATCACAAACAGCTCAAGGTGGTCCATATCAGAACCTTGTTAAGATCCAGTTTAGTAATACTTGCTTTAAGTAACTAAGTTCAGAAAATTATTTACACCAATCCTTCTTGAGTTCTAATTATTTCAGCAATTCATTTTTGATAAGGCAATTCTTTTTCTACTGCTCCCTTTTCCCAATTTTCTCTCTCTTATTATCAAAATTCATCATTTTTCTCCCAACACTTCCTTTAGATTTATTCTATTTTCTCTATTTTTTCCCTTTTTATCTCTCTAAATCAATTCCTTACTATTACTTCAACACATACCACTGCATGCATTACCCTTTTAAACTAAAATTCTTAAAATCCAATATTCACAAAATTCCCACTGATCAAGAATCAGGTTAATTTAACATTTTCTGAAAGAGTAATAGTTAATTTAAGAGGAAATTAAAGTTCCTGCACATTTCCAAATGTACTTAGCAGCAAATTGCATTATAGCTGAACCAAACCAGGCTTATTTCGTTTCAGTAGCTTGGCCTCAATTCATTCCAGCTGAACTAAACAAGGCTTATCTAAAACGCTTATTTTAGTTTAGAAACTTATTTACTTCCAGAAGCCTATAATCCAGTAAACAGGGCCTAGAATAATCAGGATGAATCATATAAGAAGGGAGTGCTGTCCCCGGAAGACAAAAGGGGGATTACTTGTTTAAAATCCTTGGGGGTATTCCATCGAGATTCGAGAGAGAAGATTGCAAGCTCTACACTGCAAGAGGTGGAGATCTCCCACAAATCTGCAATCTATTTTTCGGCTATGTAAGAAGACAGATAAAATTGCCTTGACTTATGCTTTAGTTGATGTTCTCGGGAATTAGTTGCGACAGCCAACTTTATCCTTCTAAGAATCAAAAGTCAAATTCCTTTTCTTGCTCGTTGCCAAAAAAGACAAAAATGTCCCTAAACCTACGACTTCAAAGGTTCTGAGTATTAGCTGCTTTTTTATTGGCTTTAAAAACATGTTTAAACTCTGATGATAAATATTAGCAAGTCGAACACGTTTTAGGTGACAGATTATATGGGTGGGTCTGGAGAGATTAGCTCCTTTTTATGGCTGCAATTCAAGCTTTTTTCACTGAACATACTTGGGCTATGGACTATCACCCAGTGATGCCATAGTCAAGTTGGTTAATGCTAAAACCCTAAACCAAGAGGTCTCAGGTCCAATTCCTCCTCCCCTAACTTCACCAAACAAAATACTTGGGTCTGCCATTTGCAGCTAAATATGAAGAGTCTGGTGCGTGATCCAATTGTATAAAAAATTCATGTGGAGACTTTCCCTTTGGAAAAAGCAGTCTTTGTCCAAGGACAGGAGTCATTTTTAATCATTGATTAAACATAGCATCAGAACAAGAGACCAAAAAGAACAAAGGAGAGGAATGCAGATTTGAACAGAAGTAAGCATTCTAGAAATACCAA
This sequence comes from Nepenthes alata, assembly GCA_028571085.2. NCBI lineage: Eukaryota > Viridiplantae > Streptophyta > Magnoliopsida > Caryophyllales > Nepenthaceae > Nepenthes > Nepenthes alata. The sequence continues at coordinate 7,583 of JAOVVI020000736.1, read as the reverse complement.
CCTCCAATGGAAAATATTCCCGCGTTATTTATTAGAACATGCAGAGGTCCTAAGCGCGCATTCCATGCTTCAGAAAATTGCACAACAGATTCCAAAGACAGAAGATCAAGTTCCATTACCTTCCAAGGAAAAGGAAAAATTAAATGTTTCAGAAACAAATCAGCTATTTCACAATTGAAAACCTAATTAGATGGTGATGATCAATAAACTAGATACATCAAAAACAAAAACAAAAACAAAAATAGGAAGCCTCCAGAGTCATTCTCAATATCTCAGGTCACCAAAGGTATCATCATAAACATTAAGCTGTATCATAGCATGATTGACAAAAGAAGCAGCTGATCAAAATGCATAAGTATCTTATTCCTCTAGTTCATGGTTCTGAAAAATTACATAAAATGGTCCTCACCATAAGATGATGTGCCAACTCCAGGTGGAGCAATATTTTAGCAAAAAGCAAACCTGAAATTTCTTAGATTCATTCTAAAGATCAGTTACTTGATGCAGTAAATACCTCAATATTGAGAGGAAGACCTTTACCACACCATTCAGTTTGCCACTTCTGGATTAACTCATGAGCAGTTTTCTGGTTCCTCACTGCCATGACAACATGTGCACCGGACTCTGCCAATTGCCTATGCAATATATAAGACAAATTTCCATATTAACAAGTGAAAAGAAAGCAAATTGTATCTCATGCATTGGATACATTAACAGATTTGATAACCATATAGTGACACACCTTATGGACTATTGAGAGAAGCTTTGAAACCTGAAATTCTAGAGGGTGTAAATCCAACTCCAATAATGAAACCCCTTATACGACATTATTTTGTAGTTTCCCATCTCTCCCTTATGGGTGAAAATTCCCTAGATAAATCGACTGTGCGGCATTATTTCGGGAAATAGCCAAGTCTAACACCTAGACACATCCTTGTTCAACATTCATGTAGAGTCCGAGAAAGAGGTTGGATCAGCAGGAGGTTCAGGATGAAATCCTATTGAGAAAACTTTTCAACTTGGCCAATCACATAGTTGATAAATATCAAGAAAAGCTTGCAGAAGAAATGCTTCCTCCCATTCTGTATTCTGTTTCATGCAACGAGTTATTTACACAATTGCAGTAAATTATTTCTACTTTGTTTCTCTTTCACTATCATAATGAGGTATTTCAGTAGCAAATTGCTTTCTACCACAAAATGCATGGGAGAATTTGGATCCAAGAAAATTTAGAGCACAACAAGCATCTATTTTTATAATTGTAGGCCATACAGGTGGGATGAAATTTATGATAATAACAACATGGTGCTCAAGGCTCCCACATTTAGGGTCTGGGGATGCTCATGCCTGCCTATGCATTGCAAGGGGTCACTTTTATGTTTGAACCATGGTGGAGCAACTTTATCATTGAACCAAAACTTCCCTTTTTGAAATTTAAAGAATAGCTCAAAACTGGTAGAAATGAGCACTTTAAGTTATATGCTTTCTTGTCATCTTCTGGACATTGTGCAATATCAACATAGAAGTCAAATGGATAGCCAACTGCTGCTATTAGCCTATCACTAACAAACAGTTGAGAATGCAGGTGGATTGTTTACAAAATATTGGAGTGCCACCAATACAACAATTAGGTGATTATCTGCAAGTGACACATGTAGCAAAGCTATATTATGTTGACATGTCAACTGGTTGGGATATAATGGAAAAATTCATATAACAAGTGAAAATATCCCTTTCTTTTAGCTAAAAATAACAAATGTAATGAATCTCATAACTAAAAAGGCTGGGTAATGCAAAGGTTATGGAGTCTAGGGAGGTTTAATGGAGCTGTTGCGTCCCGGGTCCGCGGTTGTCATACGGATTAGGGAGCTTTCGGATTCCTAAGCACGTGATTGGGTCCGGTCTCCGTATCACTTAACCTGGGACCTGCACAACACAATCAACAAACAAGAGGTCAGAGGTCCGGCGGGATTTCTCCCACCACGGCCACTCCGACGGTCAAGTCAGCAAGTTCCCGTAGTAAACGGAAATGTCTCACGCGCGCTGGGAGGTGTGTAGATGAATGCTGATGATGCGTAGATAATGCTTATGCTTTAGAGTGGGAAATGCAATGAGCAGGTAATGGAAGGCCTGGCTTCCTTAGTACACCGCAATGAGTGGCTCACTCCCGTGCCTGAGCAGGCGTAGGGATCCAGATGTTTAGAGATGAGGACTGACACAAGACCCCAGGGTCCTAAGTCCTACTGAATCCGATCGCTTCTCTCCTTGCTCTCTGGAATTGTCTGGGAGAGGAAGAAGGAGGCGGAGAGTTCCCAAGTCCAAAAGTCCTTTGCTCTATGGGGGAAGGGAGCTCTTATAGGCTCCTTCCCCGTGGACGCGAGAATGCCCGTTGCTAGGGCTCTGTGGCCGCTGGTCGCTGTCGTGATGCGCCGGTCATGTCGGCTGTCGTTTTGCGGTGGCAGGCAAGCACCTGGGCGATGCCGGCCACGCCTGGTTTTCCTTCCAACGGGGATTGACCGGCTGCCTGCGGGCAGCCACATGAGTCGCTGGCCGCGCCCTCATTGGCTAGCTTTCCTTTCTCCTGGCAGCTCATTAATGCGCTGCAGGGTCTTTGTCCGTTTCTGCCACCTGGACGCCATGCAGGCTTCCTGCGCAGTGGGCTGGGCCTCTATCGATCGTGGGCCTTGGCACGAGACCCAACACTAGCCCCCCATGCTTGGGTTGACCAATGGTCGGGCCTAGCATGTTTCTTGAGTCCATATCGCGGCCCATCAGTCTTTCTTGAGGTGCGCCACCGTTTGTCGCTTTTCGGTCTCGCGCCTTCCCCAGGCGACTGCGCAGGCTTTTCTGCCGCTGCCGTGATTCGCTCATCCAGGGTTGCGTCTGGTAGGAAACTTTTCCTGTTTTGTGAAAGGCGTTCATTGGGAATCGCGCCGTGCTGAACGAGAGAGGGGCACCCATTTTGCCCATAAATAGGAGGGCTCCCCAGTGAGTGGGATGCATCCGTTGATCACCTTTGGAGGAGCAATGAGGAGATTCTGGCTCACCCCGCCCTTAGCGGGGGTTCGAGAAGGAGTTGGATGGACTAGCCGGACGTCTGAAATTCTTGATGAAGACTGCTCTAACTCCCGAGTCGCGGTCCACTTCTCATGCTAATGAGAGTGGGTCGGTCACTCTACTGTCGTCGTGTACCCTCTCTCCGGGTGGTGGCTCGCCTAGAGTGCGGTGGTGCCGTGGCGAAACCTCCTCCGGGATGTTTCCCGCTGGGGGAGGGTGTTGCTCATGGTCTCCACTTCACTGAGTTCGAGCGCCAGCCGTGGAGGGGGAGAGGCCAGAGCCTTAGTGAGGGAATTAATTGGAGTTCCCCGTACTTCCCCTGAGTGCTTTCGGCTTCGGTGCTGATCCCGCCCCGGTGGACCACGCTATTGCAGCCTCCACCTCGGGGAGGAGCTCCTCGTGGCTGCCTCCGCTCGCTTGGTGAACTACCGGCGGCTCCTGGCCATGGCGATCTCATGTGGATCACGTTCCCCAAGCTCATCTGGGGAAGCCACGGGGGACCCGGGGCCTTGCACCGTCGTCTCTCTTCGTCTTTCTTGTACTCTTTGTTGCCCTAAAGTTTGTACTTTGTAAGAATGTATTGATTAATAAAAGAAGTAGCCCGCTTGCCTTTATTCTTTTCTTTTTACCATGCGTGCTTCCTTACGTTGTCAAGTACCCTTTCCGAGCGATTCATATTCCGCCTTGAAAAGATGGAAAGGTCGCTGCTGACGGTTGCGTCTTCTGGCTTTTTGGCACATTTAATGCGCATGAGGTAAGGAGGCGTCGCGTCATAATGACCGGTCTTGGAAACAAGCGAGTCCTCAGGGTATTTCCACGTGGAGGGCTCCCGTTGGCTAAGGCCTAGCGCCCTTTGTCCTTACTGCGCCACCGTTTTCGGGAGGAAACCTCGCCTATTTAAACGCGACGTCTCCCCTTACGACTTCACACTTCCAAGTGTTTGTGCATTTGAGAACCTTTGTTCTGCTCGAGTTTACTTTGCCGCAACAATGATGGAGGATACAACGTCTGATTCAGAGTAGTCTTCGAGCGATTCGGAGTCTGGTTCCCATGTTCCCAGAGATTCAGGCGTTAGCGCACCAGGAGGCGATCACTCTGAGGCCACTGTCGTGGGTTCTGCCCGATTTCGGCCGGTGCCTCTGGGTTTCGAGAGGGTAGAAGGTTCTGGTTCGACCTGGGAACGCGCTCCAGGGAGGAGGGACCCGCGACTTCAGCAGACCACAAGGAGGCTTGAGAGCGCCGAAGCACGCGCGCAAGCCGCAATGGCTGAGGTGGAGTAGCTAAGGGCTCACGCGTCGCATCTCGAGGACGCGTGGGCTGAATCTGAAGACAGGGCTGTCCGACTAACTAGGGCCAATGTGGCTGCTCAGGCCCGCATACAGGCTCTTGAAGGTGAGAACGAGGAGTTGCTGCGGCAGCATGGGGCGGAGGTTGCGCGACTACACACGGAGCTGAGGTCGAGGTTTCTACCGGAGGAAGTCGGTCCCGCCTTGGGAAGGAATTACCATGACGGGATCCGTCTCAGCCGGAGGATAGCCTTACTGGAGGATTTGGACTTTCGAGTCGGCATCCTGGACTCTCGTAATTACAGCACCCGGACGCGTGCTCAGCTGGTTGACTACCCGGCTCCGAGCTCTTCCTTGGACCACGCGGGGCATTAGTTGATAGCCGCCACGGCGAGCCGCTGTAATTATTTTATCTATATTTTGCTGGTCGGTCCGATAAGAAAGTCCTTTAATGCAATAAAATTTGTTGTTTTGCCGTACTGCTTTGCCTCTCGCAATCTTCGTTTCTAGATTTTTGCCTTTCATTCTACATATCCGCGCACCCCTGTAGTGGGGTTGGCTGTCGTAAGCCTTTATTTAATGCTGAGGTGCCAGCGTGGACCTCTGTCCGGTGGCTCAGGCGACACACTTGTCAGTCTGGCGCCTAGCCATGATTACGGGTGATTTTGGGCTCTGCGATGCGTTACGAAGTTTGCACATGTTCCAGTCACCTGCGGTGGGCGTCGCTTAGGTTTCCCGCCTGTTGGCCTTCCGTTGCCTATTTAAACCGGTTGGGATGGCTTTTTCCCTTTGCTGAGATTTTTCCTGTAGCCAACCCACGTTGAGAGAGAGATATGGCAAAAAAGAGAGAGAGTTCTTCTTCTTCCCATGCTCCCAGGGCGAGTCGCCATGGCGTTCATAATACAAAATTTGTCCTGACGGCGAGTGCTATTGCCGCCCTTGTGCTAGATTCATTCCCAGCGAGTGGAGTTACCGTGCTCCTTGTACCTTGGATAGGGCCAACGCCGCCCAGGGGGCTACATCACAGTCTACGAGCACCACCTGAGAGGGGGGCTTCGCTATCCCATGCCGTGCACACTGTACGAACTGGAGGAGGCGTTGGGAGTCCCAGTGGTGAGACTCCATCCCAACGCTTTACGTTACCTAGTGTCCCTGTGCATCTTCGCTCACGTTCACGGCGGCTCTTTCGACGCCAAGGCCGCTAGGTTCGCTTCACAGAGTCGGAGGATTGGGTGTCGATGTTGCCCAAAATGGGCTTCCATTTTCATGGATCCAACCCCGACTCGGTTAAGGGCTGGAAGGATCGATACTTCTTCCTGCAAGAGCCCTATGATTTTGAGCTTTCTCGTCTGTGGGGCCCAATTTCAGGGTTCTTCCTTGAGAAACCGCCGGCAGAGGATGCCGTGAAGGCTGCAGAGTTGATCACTACCATCCAGTCTCAGGAGGCAAAGTTCTCCATCCAGGGTTATTTTTTGACGTCCATCACCTCCGAGGCCTCCAAGTGGGGGCCTTCGTCGGGATGGAGAGTCGCCGGTCGTGGTAAGAGGGAGCCTGGGGGCTCCGTCGCTCCCCCATTGTCCGGAGGGGACGAGGAGGAAAGCTGCTCGTTGTTGGAGTTGTCCCCAGACGATGATGAAGTTGAGGCCTCCCTAAAGAGGTTGAGGGAGGCCGGAGGGACTTAAACACGGAGGTCTCGGAGACGAGCTGCCGGATCTGCTGTTAAGGTTCGGAGTCCGGTCTTGAAGGCAGCTGCGGGCCACCAGGGGGAGACCACCGGACAGTCGCCGACTCTGCCGCGGTGCTTGCCGTGCTCAAAGTCTACGAGGCGGAGTCTCAGTCTGCTGGGGAGCCTCTCGCGCATTCCACCGCCGAAGTATTCACGAACGCCGCTCCGGAAATGGCGGGCAACGTTTTGGACCTTGACGACCCAGCGGGATCACGCACAGCTATACCTGAGCCAACGTCGGAGACGGGGGGACCTTCGAAGACGATTGTTATTTTTATGGAGCCCATTTCAGAGGGCGGGATCCTTGTGGACATAGCTTCACCATCGGAGGAAGGAGTCGTGCTGGTCGCCGATTCGCCAGAAGTTAGTGCGGGGGCAGTCGGGGCGTCTTCGGGGTTTGAGCCCCCGAGTGCACCTACGGCTACCACCCCTCCAGCTAGCTTGGCCACGGCGGCTGGAGGAGAGGAGCCTCAGGAAGGGGCTCCACCAGGCGATTTTGCATGCTCTCCGAGCATTGCTCCCACTCAGGTGTAGCCGCTTCGATCTGGCCCTTTCCTGCTGTTACATGTTTTAGGGATCCCTCTAACGTCTTCCTCTCTGCAGGTTTCTGGATGTACCGATCCTTTTGACGTGCTGGCCGCCATTTTCAACGGGGTCTTCCGCCGCGGACAGCAGGCTGTCCTTCACGCAAAAGCCCAGGTCACCTCCCTTCGAGGGGACAGCCAGCGGTCACAAGAGGAGGTCGGGCGCTTATGACAGAGAGTGGCGCAACTAGAGGCTTCGTTCGTCATCATGGAGGAAAACCATGCCCGCCTATCCAGGGACATGGTGCGCCGGTTCTCCCTGATGGAGGCGGAACTCACGTTGGAGACTCGATTTTGGGACGGCATCCGCCTATGTCGCAGGATCGTATCTGTGATTGCTCCTGACATACCGGAAGGAGTTCTTCATCCCGGGAATTCTGGAGTTGTGGAGGTGTCTCGCTTAAGGGACTTTTAAGAGGAAGCCAGCTCGTCCCAGCCTCCACAGTAGTCTTGATCTGTATAGGTCACTTATCTGTCCTTTGTCATTATTCCTTGCTTTTGTATTTCACTTGCTTCGGGCGAATGAATAAAGAGTGGTCTCTTCTCCTTTCGCACTTGTTCTCTTCTGATGTTGTATGCTGAACCGCACCTTTCATTTGATGTGATCCGTGGGGTCGTACCCCTTATTTGAATGCTAAGCTCGTAGAGCTATTGTCGCTAAGACCCTAATCAGGTGTCTTCTTGCACTGTGCTCGTCCTTCGTCAGAGGGTGTCATCGCAACTCACGCGTTTGATGGGAAGCTCGATCCGGTAAAGCGGACGTCGTCGTGAGTCCTGCGGAGCCACAGCAAGGGTCAGCCGGGTTTTCAGCCCACGGCAACCGGACTCCGTGGTCTAGGCCTTGGTTGCGTACGTTCGCGGGAGGTGTGTGGCCCCTGCTCAAGGCGTTATAATCACCAAGTTTAAGGTCCTAGCCCACGACCATTGTAG
>JAOVVI020000735.1:0-28648 GCA_028571085.2 Nepenthes alata | reverse complement strand
GAGTGATGACTTGCTAGGAGTGGCTAACTATCGAGTGCACCCGTGGAGGGGTGGCTAACCGGAGGAGGAAAAGATTCTTAAGTGCTGATGGTGAAGAGCAAGGTCGCCCGCCAATCTTTTGCCAACAACAAATGGATTAGGTTCTGAGTGTCCTACTCTACAAGTAATCTTCGTTGGCCACACAGCGCAAGAGCTCGAAGCTAGTGCGAGGCTTGCGCAACTGCCGGCCGGGACTGGTAATCAATAAGGCAGAAGGATTCGCCACTAGCAGGAGGTAGCTCTGAGACTGATCATCGCATACCCTTGATTATCTCCCTCGTTCTCCATTTTTGCAAGTTTAGAGAGAGTTCTCCTTCTACGATTTTTCCTCCCTTTCTTTTTTCTCCCCCTTTCCTGCAGGAGAAAGAAGGTATTTGCAGAGGGAAAAATGGGGTGTAGGCCAACTTGCCTTTCCTTCTTGAGGAGCACTGTGATTGGTGCCTTCCTTTCTGACGGGCCCGACATCTCCGTCAATTAGGGCATAAGATAGGCTAGAATCATGTGGACGTGTCTGCTAAGCTGGCGATGCTGGGACGCTTGCTTATGGACTGCATTCGGCAGGCAACACTATTAGACCATTACCCGTTGGGGGGTCTTGGGTCATGTGATATTTGATTTTGGATCGCGAGGGCCTTCTCTTGGATTGCAAATTCGAGACTGTTCTCCCGCTATTGACCCATTGATGACAAACCCATTAGATATATTCATAAAGCTAATCCATATTTTTACATGGAATGATATTAATGCTAATCCTAATACTAATATTTAAAATAAAATTTAAAATGATATTGAGAAATAAAAATTTCAGAATATTTATAGTATTGTTTTAAGAAATTACAACGCCGCCCCCCCCCCCCAAAAAAGAGAAAAGTTCAACTGGGCCGGACGATCGAATCAGGATAGTTGGGCCGAAGTCATCATATTGTAATCCAGAAGCGGCGCCGAAAAAGCCCGCGTCTCACTCCATCTTTAGGGTTTCTCATATTATTGCAGATTCACTTGGAGTAGACTGCGGCGGTGCGAGAGAGCAAGGAGAGGTCGATGGTGTCGCTGAAACTCCAGAAGCGGCTCGCCGCTAACGTTCTAGGGTGTGGCAGGGGAAAGGTTTGGCTTGATCCCAATGAGGTCAACGAGATTTCCATGGCCAACTCTAGTAATTCTCTCTATATCTCTCGCTCTCTCTTTCTTTCCATTCTGCCACTGAATGTGACTGTGACGCTTAAAAAGGATCTAACTCAGCATTGACATATGATGAAAATTATTTGGATCGCGCCATAGTTAGTAGATCCGGTGGTTACATCATCATTGAGATTAATAGTTCATGATTTTATTGTTTGTTATGTGCGTTTGGTTTGCTAAATATTCATTCGTCTTTACTTCACCTGAGTAACGGCTTACTAATCATTGAACTTCAAGAGAAATCTCGATATTTATAAATCCTGTGTACGCACTGGAAGTTAAAAGAGTGCAACAAAAGAAGAAAAAGAGTGTAGCCATATAGTTTGTATGCCGGTCTCTGAAAGCCTCTTTTCTTGTAACAGCTGTCTGTTTATGTTGCAAACTACGGTTTACTCCTGCACATAGTTCTTCTTGGAAGTCATGGTCTATGGTTTCTAGGATTTTATCTGTGCATACAGCAATATATCCTGTCGGTTTAAGTATTCTCCTCATGCTCTCAGTGGATGGAGATTCGTTCCAATGAGTGTGGATTAACATCGTGTTTCTTCGCTGTAATGATTATTATTTCCTCCGTTTAGACATTTGTTTATGTGGAGATGTTTTTTTGGCCTTTCTATTGGTCTAAAATGCATGAGTCCGTAGTGTCTATAGTAAGTTCTCTTGTCTTATTGATGCTTTTCTGCTTTACAAATTTCCTTCATGAATTTATCCTCAGGGGGAGATCACCTTGTTCAAGGTAAATTCATCGTGTAAATAATTCATTACCTAAATTCTTTTGCATAGAACTGTTTTTGATGATAATTTCAGCTTATTTATCACCATCTAATCATATCCGCCTAAGAAGCATGGGCATTGATATGAGACATGTACAATAAATGGGCATTGATATGAGACATGTACAATAAATGACACTGACATGACCTCATATATATATATATATTGTAGATATAGGGGTGAGTACATCAACTACACTAATTTACACTAAACATGATTATTGTTCCATCATCCAACAAAATTTGATATTTTGAAGCATTGTGTAGGCGAGCCAATATATTTGTATTGTGCTGGAACATGCACTTACATGTGATTAAAGCAAACTAGGAGGTTTGTTTGATATTTCTGGTATGCTTGGATAATTTAATTGCACTAAGGACTTGTTTATATAATTATTGAGTATAACTCCAGAACTGCCGTGAACAAGCTGTTGTAGTAAAATAGTAAATTATTAGAGCATATAAACAAAAAATTATTGAACTCCACTCTAACTCCTCATAATATATTCAAAATTCTATATACTTCACTCAATTCTAAATTCAATGAGGTGCAAACAAGCTGTCTCAATATACTTTACTCTAGCTCCTTTCATAAACTAATGCAAAACGAAATATAGCAAAAATTTCTTTCATATGCCTATCTCCCAGTCAACATCAACATATTGACTTTTATCGCTTTATACTTTATAATTGTCAAAATGTACTCAATATTAGTAAAAGATCCTGTAAAAAAAATTTATTTTGTGTTGTCATCATACGAAACGTCAAATTCTTTCCACTTGTTGGTTGAAACGATAAATATAAATGACAACAAAGAATGAAAGTATGCAACTCCCAAATTCAACCATCATTATCATCACTATCATCAGTTTGATACAACACACTCTAACTTCGGTTCATTTAGTAAGTGATGTGCGATTTCTAACTCTCTAACATCCCATGTGAATTAAATGCATATCTTCAAATGTCTTACATATTACTCTCTCCTTGTAATTGTTGTGAATTTCTTCAAAGAAGTGAAAATTATTATGCATGCACAAAAGAATAAGCACTTTAATATCTCTCACAACCTTATTTTGAAGATGCTTGCACATGTAGCTTTAAATTGAGCTTGGATCATAAACAACCCATCAATGCTTTTGGATATATAGTATATCGATTACTAATAGTGAGTATTTGCAAAAATAAATGCCCTTTATGAAATATTTGGAAACTCTATGTTGGTCTTAGCATGATCCTCTGTCATCCAACTTATGAATTTTGCAAATTTTTTTTTTGTGCGGAGGAATTCTATTTGGCCTGTGCATTTAATCGCTATAATGCCTTGTGTAATAAATACTAAGGATGGAGAGTTGGATTCACATTTACTTTTATGCATGTGCTACTGGGTGTCAACTGCTAAAGCATTCACCTTGGATTAAGAGAATAAGCTAGGCTTGGAAGTGGGGTGTTGTGCCTACTCCAACTGTCAATGAGAATGTTGTATACACACATCATTGAAGGTAGCGAATCTTTCATCTGGATTTTCATATTGCAACCCTTATTTCTTCAATCATGCTATCCCAGATCATATACCAAGTGAAGACAAGACTTGTCCATGTCACAAGCCATAAGTATTGAATGAAAGGATATAATTGATTTTGTCCTATCAAATGTTTAATAAAAATAAAAAAAAACATTTCAAGCATTAAAAAAAAGGAATAGAAGATGAAAAATCATTGGCTGCATCATTATCTGCTATGTATTGATGATCAAAATGATTTTTTGATGGTCGGGTACACTTCCTTTAAAATCATGGAAGCTGTAGCTTGTTTTTCTTTTTTGGCAATCTGGAAAAGCTATATCATTTCAATTTTCTGTTGTACTTCACAATGATTTAAAAAACAGTTGAGAAACATTCACAGAAACCTTATTATTCAGAAAAATGGATCCGCATGAGCTGGAAAAATTCAGCAACTTGTCACCAACAGCCTAGTGTTTGCTGATGTGTCCATGAATTGTGTTGTTGTCTATGCTTCTTAGGTCTAGTGTGGTCTCTCATATTTATCTTTCCCTTTATGTACTTGGTTAATGTCTAGTACAAACATCTTGTTTCTGTACTTATGCACTAGAAATAAGCCAGTTCCAACATCTAGAATGTATTTTGATAATTTAACTCGGTTTTTACTGTGGCAAAATATTTTTCATCAACATATGTTTATAATTAATCATTTTATTGTTTTCGTGGTCATAGTGCTACTAGAGGTCAAGTCACCTAGTACTACTACTACTGGCTTTAAGCAATAAATGTGAATATGATTGTTGCATTCTCTTCTGTCAGACCTGGCTGTTGCAAAGTTTCCTTACATTTTACTTGATGCATTTTCCAAGAATTCTTCCACTTGGTTCCAACCCATTTCTTCTCTCTAGTTTTTCGATTGGTGGTAGTGTGAGAATGTATACGTCAGTGTTCTCTAGCTGTACCATTAAACTTGACATGGCTACAGCCTACATTGTTTCTTCTTTTTTGACAGTAAAGTAATATTTAATACTAACTGAATTTGATGCGCAGTTCTCATAACATGAATTTCTTGCACACAGCAATTCTCAAAAATCAACAGAATGTTTTCTGAGATGCTAGTGGCGCATATAACAATCTATCCTTTCTGCTTGAGCTTTCTCCTTTTCGTGGTAGATGTGCTCCAATGTTATTGGTTGACAATGATTTTGTGCTCAAATATCTTTCCTTCATTACACATGACCCATGCACCCTTGTCTATTTTTCTTCTATTCATAACGTATTTGACAGCTGATTGATACAATGGAGGTGTGAAACATGATTTCATGATGTACTACCTCTCACGGGCTAGATTTAACTGGTGGATGGGAAAGATGCAAAGTGGGTTGGACGCATTAACCCATATGTCTAAATGTTACAATAAATTTTCTATTCTAGTTCTGTGAAGCATATTACTCATTTATGTTTTTGGTCTGGAATACTTGTTTCACAGTTGATGGGTTCTGTCTTTTTTGTGACAGCATTGGTTTGCAGTAATTCCTAAATGAAACTATAGTTACTAGCAGTCTGGTTCTTGTTAGTCTGTTTATTTTCTCATTTTAATGGATCACTTATGGATTCCTGATTCCAGGGCAAAACATAAGAAAATTGGTCAAAGATGGATTTATCATCAGGAAACCAACAAAGATCCATTCTCGTTCTCGTGCACGTCGCATGAAAGAGGCCAAGAGAAAGGGGCGCCATTCTGGTTATGGTATGAGCTATATTTGGATTGCTATTATTTCTTGTTCACAAGAATCCAGCGGTGATTCATGAGTATTTTATTTGGTCCCTGTGATTTATGAGGTGCACAATGAACCAGATTTGTTCTGTCAATCCATTCGTGTTGTCTTCTTGTACTTTTGACTTTATTGGGGAAGTTATATGAAGATTATGATGACTCTGGTTTGGGGAAAAAAAACTCACTCTAGGCAAGCGCAAGGGTACTAGGGAGGCAAGACTTCCAACTAAGGTTCTTTGGATGAGGAGAATGCGTGTCCTCAGACGCTTGCTCCGGAAGTACAGGGAATCTAAGAAGATTGACAAACATATGTATCATGATATGTACATGAAAGTGAAGGGAAATGTCTTTAAGAACAAACGTGTGTTGATGGAGAGCATCCACAAGTCAAAGGCTGAGAAGGCAAGAGAGAAGACACTATCCGATCAGTTTGAGGCCAAGCGTGCTAAGAACAAGGCAAGCAGGGAAAGGAAGATTGCAAGGAGGGAGGAACGGCTAGCACAGGTGTGATACTCTTTCTTTGAACTTTGATGGAATATAAGCTACTTGAAAACTTTGTTTATTAATTCAGTATAAGTAGATTCTACTGAATACCATTATTTCCTACTCTAATTACTCATATTTGATGACCAAAAAAGTTAGTTGGTATGAAATTTGAACAGTGTAGCCTAAGCCAATTTTCTCAGTCGCAATCATCCACTCAAATTACACATATTTGAGCATCTAAAAAGACTGGTTGGTTTGACATTTGAACAGTGTGGTATAAGCCAATTTTCTCACTGACATTCACTGTTTGTTGGCATGGGGGTAGATGATGCAGATGCTGCTGAAAGTTCTATATGGTTCTGCCTTTTCTTTTTCTTGGGTAGTACTTCCTATTGCTATGTACATGAGTCACAAAAAAGAGCAATACATAAAAAGGGAATTTCTTTTTCTATATGGTTCTGTAGATGAAGCTCAAACTGTGTTAATACTAGAATTGCACTATCTTGTGATACATGCTTAAGGATTTCCTTGCCTTTTGATAGAAAGAAAAGGGGAAAAGCTGTTAAATTATCTTGTCGTCTAGGGAATTTCATTGCTGTTAAATCAAATTGGCTTCACCGAGTGTCCTCAATCTTATCTGGCTATGGCTACTCATCTTGTGCTATCCTTTATATAGTCCTAGACCTCCTTTGCTGTTCAGAAGGATTATAGTTAATTGTGCAAAAGAAAACATAGACCTGCCTTACTATATAGTATGTGATATTGGAAAAATATACTTCGGTGGGACTTGTGATAAAGGTAAGATGGCTGAGCTGTGTAGTATGGCATCCTGGAACCCTTAATACACTGCCCCATTAAGTCAATCACCTCACGGGGTACATTATGTCTTCTGGTGAATAATAATAGTCTTTCCCCTGCCATTGGTAATGGCTCCAAGCTCTACCCGGACATTAAGCTCAACTTATGCTCTTCTGACTAACATAAGCATCATAGGGTCTGTCTTCAGCTCATCATCTGGGAGATCTTTTACTGCTGTTGTAGCAAGTAGGAATTCACATGTATCATGTAGCACATTGAAGTCCATGCCAGAAGCTCTCAGAACTAACTTTAGAGCTCTGTACCACCACATAGGATTGCCATGCATTGTGACTTTACTAGGTTGGACTATAGCTTTGATGCTAAAAAAATTTGCGTATCTTTCTCTTGCTGCCTCTCTCTCTCTCTTCATGCTCCCCTATTATTTTTTGATTTTCTGTGATTTGTGATGCAATGATGATAATGTTATTCTCCCAACTCACTTGAGACTGTCACCTAGGAGGTCAGGGAGGATTTTTTCCAACATTTTAAAGCCTAAACCAGTATCAAACCACTGTTTTGTTTATCTCTTTCGTGAGTTCCTATGGGAATAAATTTACTTTTCTAGAATTGATATATGTTAGTGAACTGAGTTCAGAGAGATATTCTGTGAATGCCGATCCCAAGTCTAGATAAAGGAGGGTTGTGTTAGGTGGCCGACAGTCAACATTTTGCCAAATCTTTTGACATGGATATGTTGCATTGCTCGCAGTGTTTAGTGGGATACTGTGAGTCGACGCATTATATTCCAGGGTTGTAGCGCAAAATAAGCAAGACTACCATGGACATGTTTGGCTAAAGAGGTTAGTCCAATATAAAAATTTAGGGTTGCTAACACATTTTTCAAGTAGAGGGATCACTTGTAATAGTGGCTTGTCATAGACTTGGATTGACCAGTTTTGGTATAAAAGGAGTGTTTACATTGTAAGCACTTGAAGACTACACAACATTGTTTGTTGGTTTTGGTGGGGTGTATATCTGAAGAACTGGAAGAATGTAAATTACAATAAAATAAGATGATTGATCTTAAAACGTGACAAACAAATTCTCCTTAGATTGAAGATAGTAATAGGTTGCACTTGAGATCATAAAGGAAGCAACAATAATATGTGAGATGCTATGGCTAAATGTAATAAAGTGCTGTGCAGTATGCCAAAATGAAGCTTGGTGAGGTATAACAGTGCCTACGAGAAACTTGTAGTTAAGAGAGATTGCTTCCCTGTGATTTTAAAATAAGTGAGAATTTAGAGAGGTATAACAATGCTAAAAAAGAGGCAAAAAGAGTTTAGTGAGGTTTTAAGTTCTACAAGGACTCAAATGAGTAACTTAACACTTGAGGGAGAAGAGGATGTGCGTAGACTAGCTGAAGCTACAGATATGAGAACAATCAAGTGTTAGACTACCAAGGATGGTGAGGATCCGGTGCTTGATATGGATATCAAAGAGATTGAGAAGTTATACCTAATCCTAAATGGAACTACAAATTCTACCACAATACTAGAGTTTAGATACTTTGAGGGATGCATAAACAAGTGGTCGACTTACCAAGAAGGGAAGCTAAAGAAACGTTGAAGATGATGATGGGAAACTTTTCGGCGGGGTTTTTGAAATGGAAGGGAGGAGAGAATAGTGGTTAAGTAGTTTAACACAATCCTAAACGTTAAGAGGACGTTGGAAGATTGGAGAAAGAGCATATTGTTACTTATTCACTAGAACAAAGGGGATAAAGGTTGTCAGTTCCAATAATATTATACAGGAGAAAGAAAAAGAAGTTTTGTGATATCAATAGAAGATAATATATGAGAAACTTGTTTGAACTGATTTGGTCATGTGAAATGAAGATTATTTTGTGTGCATTTTAGTAGATGTAAGGACTCTGAGGGGGGTCCTAATAGAAGAAGCTGAAGAAGAATAAAGAGGTTTGACCTTTGATAAAAATATCGGCATTGCAAAGATATTAAGAAAAAAATTTTAAAAATCATAAATTGACAGGACTGCATTAACTAATATATTGCTAATACTGTGATATGTTATAATATTATCATAGTATTGGAAAATATCAATATCGGAGGGTTAATACCGATTCATATATGGGTTTGAAGGAAACTATCAAATCTTGAACATTTGGAGATAGCGTAAGATATGGCCTACAACAGAGTTGAATAGAGGGCAACAAATCTATGTAACCACTCTAATTAATTGAAGAGGGCTTGGCTTGTTTCGATGGTGCTTGGGATGCATTTGATCCAGACCATTGCTAACTTTGATCCATTGCATGTTCAAAACGTATCTCTACTGATTGAAGGAGGAGACATTTACGTAATTACATTTTATGCCATTTTTAATCTCCAAAGTGTCCTTGAGAGTAAATAGTCAACCTTGAATTTGATGTGATCTGCGTTTTTTAGTTGTTATGCTTTAGATGAACTTGATTTTGCATTATTTTTCCTTTAAAGGGACAAAACATGATAAAAATTTTGAATTGTTGTTGTTTCTTACACCTCTGTGTAGTTTTTACTTGTTGAAAGTTGGAATTGAGATAACGGTGGTTCACCTTCCGCATTGTGGGATTAGGGTTGTGCTTTTGTCCGATTAACAGTCAACTAAGCTACACCTCCTCGCGAGAGTAGATTGGCGATCCAAACCTAATATGGTACTCGCAAAGTGCGTTACTTCCATGAACAATTTTTTTTTTTAATCTTAGCATATGTGGGATATTTTTATATTAATAAAGGATTGAAATCTTTTGATGTTACCATTTAATTATATTCGGGATACGTTTTGGCGACGTAGCGTCTATAAATCTGCTATTGTACCAGTTTGTTAATATAGATAAATAGATAAGATATCATATCAGTTAGGTTGGTGTGGCTAATGGGATAGAACACAATCTCGCAGTAGACAGCATTGTAAACTCAACAAATTTGATCTATAACATCGCTATCGTGACCTTTTTCAGGGACCGGGCGAGAGAGCACCTGTACCAGCAGCTCCGTCATCATCCGGGTATGCAATAAATCTGAAGAAATGTTTCATATTGTCATCAAATCTGCAGTTCATACTTAAGTTTTCGATGGTATTTGTTGTTTTCTTGCAGGGGAACTAAGAAAGCCAAAAAGTGAGTTACTCCATTATACCCAGAAAATTTCTTAGATCGCCCTCAATTTCTATTTGCTTTGATCTACTTTAATTGTACCTCTTTAGAAAATCAAGCTGCATGCATAATTTTGTTATTTTGATTTCAAATTTTGAGTTTACTGGGAGATTCTAATGTTCTTGCTTCGATGAATTTAGCACACCGAGACAAATCTAAATCGCTCTTGTTATAGACGAATGTGTATGGATGGAGTTTAAGTTAGACTTGATGATGTCCTTGTGAAATTGTTTGACAAATTAGCTTAAGAGAACGTCTATTGGTTTATTGAAAGCGAGCAATTTGGTTTGAATAGCAGTACTGTGGAGAATAGGATAGAATAGAAATTTATTTCTTATATTATTCGCAGTGGCTTTGCAATTCCATCCACCGTATTTGGATGATTTAGTGATAGGAATGCTAATTTTTTGAAAATTTTTTTTTCAAACAATAAATAAACAATTGTTCTAGTAATAATTATTTTAAGATGTTTTTTCCCCCTAATTGGCTATTATGTCAAATTAGATCTAATTAATATTAAATTTAGGTTAGATACGGGTTGGGTTTAGTTGGAAAATTTGGTTGTCCAGAAGGGCTGGGCCTTACTGATTTGGTTGTCCATGCTGAAATTGTGCTCATTTATAATCTTAGTAGGATTGGGATATTTATTTCTTTCTTTTGAAGTATTTTTAAAATTCAACGTTGCATAAAACAATATCAAAAATTTATCATATTTTAAAATTTGTATTAGCTATTAAATTAGATTGTGTCTGTATATAATGTTGATATATTTCATTTAAATTTTATAAAATTTTGGGCAATAAATTTTGGTTGGTTTGGGGACTCTTTTGGTATATATTGGAATATCTTTTATTGGTAATGATAAAAAATTATTTTGTATAAATTTATTTGTTATTTTTTAAATATTATAAAATTAATTTTTAATTTATCTTTATTTATTTTTAAGTGACTAGTTAAATAAAGAAATGTTAACTCTCAATTTTATTTTCATTTTATTTATTTTTTTAAAAATAATTATTTCTATTTTATTTTATTAAATAACCAAATATAGCATTATTAATACATGATTGTGTTGCGTCTTTGGATTTAAGTTGTTGTACGAGTTAAGGAGCTGCTCGATTTTTATGTCGGGTTAAATTGAAGCCAATCTGGTTCCTGTCTTTTTGAATTTAGATTTTGTGTAATACAACTAAAAATGAGAGATTAGAGGACGATAGAAATTATTCTCACCGTTTATCCCCTGATGTTCAAATTAAAAATCTTTCCAAAAGAATAGAAAGATGAAATGATGTAAGAAGCGTGGATGCATGTAATAGGGGATTAAGCGTTCGGGTGCGCTCGACAGAGAGACAGTTTGGAGATGTGCCCAATTAATGGGTGTTTTAGAGATGAAGGATAAGAGTAGAGCTCCTAGGTAGCCTGGACAGATGGCCTCCTAGATGGTGGACGACTGTCGGAAGGATGGGCTCTTGAATGGAGGGTCGAACCTTCTGCATGGGATGTAGTGTCTTGTTCCTCCCTTCCGTTTTCTATTTGCATGGTCAAAGCTTTTATCTGTTTTAGGCTTCCCTTCTCTCGATTTCGATTCTTCCACCATGGGGCAACGATGGAATATTTATAATATTTGATGGGTGGTTTTAACTTCCTTCATAGTCTGTGAACCGTTGTAACTGGTTTGCCCTTATTTCCCTAGCCAGTTACAGACGGTTTTTTCACTGAACAATAATTTGACGGGCCCTTATTTTGGTCATCTTGTTTTGAGCCTTTCTCTTGAGACGGCCCATCTTCGGTCGTGACGTGGGTGGCCTTTTATTGGGCCTCTCTTCTATTCATGGGCTCTCTTCATGGGTCGGGTTTATCAAACCCATCACTAGCCCCCATGTCCGGTGGTTTGAAATTTTTAACTCCTAGCATGCTTCTAATGGGATGCATCTTATAGGTATGGATTTGTCGGCTTACCATTATTGAGAAATAGTGCGCCAAGTTGTCATTGATTACCAGCAAGTTGTGCTGGGAGGCAGAGTTGTGGTGCGGGAAGTGTTACGTCCGCAAGTTTCTTGTTCCTTGTAGAAGGGCGTCATGGCCTGGATGTGATGCGATTGCCGTCAAAACCTTGTTGCTATCGTTGTCTAGTTTTGATACGTGCGTCTGACTGGTCGTCCTCGCCCCTACCAGAAGGAGGTTGTAGCACTGAGAAAGGGTGGTTGCTAGCTAGACTTTGAGGCTATTGTTGCCAGGCTTTTGCTACCCTACGCCGTCGTTCGCATGTAATCGTCGGTGCTCGATCCTATTAAAGGACGTCGGGGTTTTCATGCGTCTAGTCCTAGTCCGTTGACGATTACAGACCAATAGTACTCATCTTTTTTAGGAGGGAGTTGTCGCACGTATGCTAAAAAAACCCATAAGATTTTGAGTTCAACTGCGTATGGGTCGTTCGGTGACGGGACCGAGGTTCAAATTCGACCTCATATGGGTCGCTTGGTACGGGATTGAGGTTTAAATTTGATCGTCTTTGGGTCGCTCGGTTTGGGATTGAGGCTTGGTAACAGATGAATGAAAATTCACTTTACTTATGGGCAGTTTAGGTTGCTTGTTTTTATGCAATGTTATGCAAATATTCGTATGAGCAAATAAAATGACTACTTTATTAAGGGAAATGTGATTCAAGTAAGCGGTATGATGTATGCAAGGCTTACTTGGATTCGGCATGAATAATCTTCAGTGTGAGTGGTGTCTTTGAGACTAGTTCACCGCTCCGGGTGCATGGCGGGTGTGCATCGCTTTGGAGGGTCATCGGGACTCTTTAGCAGGCGCCTTGGCCTATGGTCCCTATGCTACATGGGTTGGTGGGGATAGTGCGTTGCTATCGCGCCGAGTGGCCTACATGCCAGTGGTTCAGGTCCCGTTGTTAGCCATTACAACCTCAAGCAACTCGGACTAATATGGGGCTTGGATGATGCCTACTATGTAGCAAGCTGAGCATGTCAGGCCCTCATTGTGAGGATCGTGACTTCTACGAGGGTTCGTAGCTATGCAATGGGCCCATGAGAGGCATTGTACTGAGACTAGTCTTCTGCCTTGGAGTTATAATTGTTACGTCTTGCTCTAGAGGATCACCAATGCCAAGAATGGTCCCATCAGTAGACGCGACCGGTCGCTTACGCCAGTTGTCTCGAGTCTACAACCCCTATTCTTCATGATATTGCATGGTGTTCCTTCTGGAGAAGGGGGCCTTGGAGCGGCGTGCACCGTTTCGCTCTTGGCTTTCATCAGCGCTTCATGACTCAATTGGTTTTCTGGTCGCCGCCAGGCCCTTTCACTCATAGCTGCCTGGGCCACGTGGTTGTCAGTCTATCAAATCTTCTGCGAATGTTTTACCGCTTCGATTACTTGGGAGTTGTAGGGTGGAGCCCCCAGCGTAACATCTTGGGATGGGCGCATGCCCTGGGGCCAATTGTCAGTTGGATTGTGGGTCACTTCTGTGTGGGTCTAAACCCAGTTAATAGGTCGTCTGGAGGGATAGTCGAGCGCGTTCAATTTCGATATGGAGGCGTGCACGGCGTGCGGTCGGGGTGAAACTCTAATGGCCGACTAGGCAATGTCAGTTCAAAGTGGCGACCTGGAGAAGCTGAGAGAAAGGGGTTGGCCGAACTTGCTGGGCGCTGAATTAGTTGTGGTCGGACTGGCTGGGCGCCGAACTGGTTGTGGCCGGACCGACTGATTTGGTTGTCACACTGGCTGCGGCTAGACTGGCTGGGCGCCGATCTGGTTGCAATTTTAGTGCTGAACTGGAAGATTTTTGGGCACCAGATTGGATTCCAGACTGGGTGCTTGATTAGTTAGACAGGCAGTCAAACTGGATGCCTGACTGGGCTATGGTCTGGGCAAAACCTTAAAGGCTGACCAATGAAGGTCGACAGGGTAGTGCCAGCTCAGGGGGACAACCTGGAGGAGCTGAGACAAAAGGGTTGGCCAAACCTGCTAGGCGCTAGACTAGTCGCGGAACCAGGATGGGCTGTGGTTCTAGCGTCGGACTGGAAGATTTTGGGCACCAGATTCCGGACCGGATGCCTGATTAACCAAACCGGCAAAATGGATGTTGGATGTCGGACTGAGTTGTGGAACCAGGCTGGACTCTTTCCGTAAGAAGACGATGATGATGAGCGCCGGCGGAGGGTGGTCCCGGCATGGAAGACAACGTCGGCCACAACAATGGCCACCATATCACGGCGACAGTAGCGACGATAACACATGCAAACGCCATCAGTGGCCCTCTGTCATTCTCTATTGCGCCTCATCATACAATCCACCAAAATTTCGGCTAATCATCTCAAGTTCGCCACATGCAAATGCAATACCGGTATTCACAAAGAGGAAGGAAGGATTTACTTGTCTCGATTTGTTGATTTTCCTTCGGTGATGGCGGCGACGGCAGCAGTCACTCCTTTTGGTTCACGATTTCCTTCGTTCCTTTACACCGTGGCATAAATCGGTGAGGAAAAAACGGAGAGAGCTTGGCCGGCTTACGATCTTGGCATCACCTCCTCTAATGACTGCTGTTGCTGCTGCTCCCTGCGCCACACTCTGTCTTCTCTTTTCCCTTCTTCCCTTTTCTTTTTTCTTCTTTCTTTCCTCCTTTCTTTCTCCACTATGCCCGACGTCCTTTTTTGTGTTTTTATTAGTTTAACTGTGGGCTAGTTTGACTAGTCAAATTGGCCCACACCTAGTTTGACTGAGTCAAACCGGCTGCTAGATTTGCGTCTGCCAAATAGACTCATTTAAATTGATTTGTGACAATTTTTGATTCATGGCGGTCCGTTTTGGGTGCCGCATTGGATAGTTACTTGCCGGCTTAATGTTACAGGAGGCTTCCTCTTGTTCTTTTATCATCTTTCCTTTTTGAAGTCGGAGTGTGGGCGCTTGAAGAAAGAGCCCTCAGTCTTTGATGATCACGTTGTGCACAAAGGGCCTGGAGCATTTTGGACACATTGTCCATTCGAGTATTGATCTCTTGTATGAAAAATGCTTACTGGTCTCCATGGCTGTTTGCGGGATGGTCAGAAGTGGTAGTCTCCTTGGCAGGAGCGCGCGCTTGAGTCCTGTTATTAACTATTTTTATGGTGTAAGTAGTAATTTAATAATTAAGATTACTTTTTGTTGATTTTTCGCAGACGATGCCAATGTTACGTCCATAGATTTCGGTTATTGTACGGGTTAGGTAGCTGCTCGGTCTTCCGTGTCGGGTCGAATTTGAGCCGATTTGGTCCCCGTCTCTTCGAACCTGGATCTTGTGCAACACAATTAAAAACAAGAGGTTAAGGGACGGCGAAAATTACTCCAATCGTATATCATCCAACGTCAAGTCAGCAATCTTTCTGAGAGAATAGAAAGATGACATATTGTAAGACGTGTGGATGCATGTTATAGGGGATTGAGCATTAATGTGTGTTTGACCGAGGGATGATTTGGAAATGCGTCCGACTGAGGGGCGTCTTAGAGATGGAGGACAAGAGCGGTGCTCCTAGATGGAAGGTAGGTAATGTGGATAGATGGCCTCTTGGATGGTGGACGATTGTTGGAAGGATGGGCTCCTGAATGGAGGGCAGGACCTCTTGGATGGGGGTAGTGTCTCGTTTCACCCTTCTGTTTTCTATTTGCGTGCTCAAAGCTCTTCTCTATTTTAGGCTTCCCTTCTCTCGATTCCGGTCCTTCTACCATGGGTCAATGACAGAATATTTATAGTGTTTGAAGGGTAGTTTTAACTTCCTTCATACCTCGTGAACCGTTGTAACCGGTTTGCCCTTATCTCTCCTACCAGTTACAGACGATTTTTCAAATGAGTAATAATTTGACGGGTCTTTATTCTAGTTATTTTGTTTTGGGCCTTTCTCCTGAGACGGTCCATCTTTTGTCGTGATGTGGGTGGCTTTTTATCGGGCCTCTCTTCCATTTATGGGCCATCTTTTTGGGTCGGGTTTATCGAACCCAACAAATTGAATATATAAAATGTAAATATAGTAACAACAAATATGGAGATTGTATCGAATAAGGAGATTTGAATCAACGAAAGATGAAAATATTCTAATTTAAGCTTTGGATAAATGAATGACGGAAATATCAAACCAATATTACTAGTCTGGTTAAAGTACGTAGAATGTAGGAAAAGTGGGCCATTAGGCTAACAATTCCTTTTACGCCTTATTCTGTAACATTCAAATATGATGCGTATGGTTTTAATTTTTAAATTTTTTTTGATTTATTCCATTTTTAATTCTTATAATATACATAAATTCTCATACGTTAAAAAAGATTTAAAAAAATAAAAGCCTTAAATGTATTTATGTGATAAATTATCTACCCTTGGATGTTAATCCAATGATGGAGGAAGGGCTGCAGTATATTTTAAATAGACTTAATTAAAATATAATTTCCTAAAATATTCTTAATTAAGATTATGACTATCAATTCAGGTCAACTGAAAGATATTATAAAAAAATAATAAATGATATCTGGTAATTCTGCTCTTAATTATTGGTCAAATATATAATACATTATTATTATTATTATCGGATAAAAATATAAATTCGTTTCAAATTAAAAAATAAAATATGTAATGATTATATATTTTTAAAAATTATTTTATATATTTTCCGAGATTACAGAGTGCGTGTATCATTAGCCGAATAGTACAAGCAATTAAGAAAAAGATTAGGGATAAATAAACGTAATGCTTGTGTTAATATTTTTAATTAGTCTTTAGACACAGCGAATCAAAGGGAATAATAAGTCCGAAAGTATAATACGTTGACGAATATTCCATACGCCAGACGCCGCACGGTGCCACATCATCGCACTGAGGAAATCAACGAATATTCCATACGGTCTCAGGGGTCCTCTCCTCTCCTCTAAACGAAACGCAATTAACTTGGGGTTAATTACGTTTAATTATCTTAATTTTGGGTTAACAGTTTGGAGACAAATCAAGGATGGACACGTGTCAGAAAGGGGCCTCGCTCTCGGTTGCTTCCGTAAGGTCGGAAGCTCTCTCAATAACGTCTATTTGTAAATTTGCCACTCGCGTAAGGAACTCCTCCATTTTCGATCTCTTTCTTTCTCTCTCTTCTCTCCGGGTGGTCGAAGGACATGCCAATTCGGGATAAAACTCGGCTGTTGACAACGCGGACGACTGGGATTATAACTCAGCGGATTGTTGCCGAGAGTTGTTTTTGCATCGGTCGCAGGAGATTGATCGATCAATGTCGACGGAGCACTTTCTCGCGGGAAGCGAAAGGTACTATAAGACATTGCCGGTGGCGGCGAAGTCGATGTCCTTCCGGCAATGTTCCGAGACGGCGTTGTCACCTATTTTCATGGAGCTGCCGAAAGCTACGATCGTCTCGGTGTCGCGGCCCGATGCTAGCGACATAACTCCTTTGCTTTTGTCATACACCATCGAGGTTCAGTACAGGCAGGCACGGCCGTATTTCTCCCTCCCTCCCTCTCTCTGTCTTTCTTCTTCTCAATTCAAATGATGTTTGCATCTCTTTGGATTATCTTTACTGTGCATCACGTTCTTTTGGATCATGCTTACTTTCTGTGCTTGTAATGAATGTCAATGCTTGTTATATCTTTCTCACCGTTGTCATTTTATAGCATTAATCTTCCAAGCTTAAGTGAAAACTCGTTTACTACCTTTGCTTTTCCTTAGTAGAAGACGTTACTAGCTCGATAATTTGGTTAGTTATCATGATTTGTAGCAGAAGTTTTTGCAATCATTCTTTAATTATTTTTTGTGGGCTGTACTCGGATGAAGTTGCTTCTCCTGTTTTGTAAAATGGAGTGCTGAACGGGTAAAAATTGGAGTCTAAATCAATCGGTAGTTGTTATATCTTTTGGTAAGGATGTTTTTGTATGGGTTAGTTTCACGTTGCAGTAGGTAGAGTTATTGTACTCCTGTGAGTATAACGTGTTTTTTATGCAACTTTTATTCTGAGGGAAATTATTGGATGCCTGTCAGTTGCATGAACTTTTTGCGTCGAAGAAAATAACATGTACGGATATATATCTCAAATATATATATATATATATATATGTGTGTGTGTGTGTGTTGAGGGGGGGGGGGAGGGATGGGTGTTTGGTAAGAATATATGTGGATTCCATTGGTGTAGATGATATTATATTCTCTGTCGATTTGTTTCCTCATATAGATTGAATGTTACCTCCTCAGAATGATGTTTAAGCATCCGTCACAAAAACTTGCTGAAGTCCTTATCTGTACAATAATTTCCGGAGGGAAACTATGGATGGCCAGCAAGATATTTTTTAAACAATGGGAATATGTATTTAATGGAAAATAACCCCCTCGGGAATTATTTCCCTAAACGAAATACTCCCAAAGTACTTGGTTAATTACTACAACACATTTCTTGTCTTCTCACGTAGTAAACAGTGTAAATTTTGTCTGATCTCGATCCTCTTCCATATGTGCATCTTTGTTGTCGTATTTTCTTGTTATTTTTTACAGAAGATAAAGAATCCAGTTCAAATTAATAATTCATTGAAACTTTTTTCACCTGTTGGAGTGGGAACATTTAGTTCTTTCGGTATATTGCATCTATTGATGTTGCCATTATAATTGATATCTGGTTTTGATATCTCCATGATATTATGAGCTGCTAAAGCTACCATCCTGCAACGGCGTGCACTTTTCTTCATTCATACAGCAGAAATATTAGCAATATGGTGAACTGACTGTATCTTCATAATTCTACATAACAGTTCAAGTGGTGCTTGCAAAAGAAAGCTTCGCAAGTTATATATTTACACTTAGCCTTGAAGAAACGTGCAATTATTGAGGAATTCAATGAGAAACAAGAGCAGGTTTGTATTTGATTTTCAACTAGAAAATGGATTTGTGTTTGAATTGTGTTTTGTTCTGCACTCGCAAAATTTTGAGATCATATTCTGTTTGATAGTGTACTCCTTTCCATTTTTTTTTGCCAAAGTTCTTTCCTTTTAAGATTTAGTGCCCTGTGGCGAGTTAATGAATGTTTTCCATTTTGTATTGAGACTTTCTGGGGTACTTTATTGGTTCTGCAATTGACAGATTAAGGAATGGCTTCAGAACATAGGAATAGGAGAAAACACAACAACTATGCCTAATTCTTATGATTCTGATGACGATGCCATAAAATTTCAACAGGAAGGGAGTTCAAAACACAGGTGACCTGTTCTTGGTTGCCTCTTGTGTTTACTGCTTCACCACATGAAGTCTGTTTGTCACTCTCCTCGGTATTCTTACAGACTAACATACCATGCGATGCAGATATGTTCCATCTAGTGCTGCACTATCAATAATTAAACCATCACTTGGGGGGCAGCAGACAATCGCAGACAAAGCAAAGGTCGCAATGCAAGGGTATTTGAATCATTTTCTAAGCAACTTGGACATCGTGAATTCTCTAGAGGTGAGCACAGAGTGTTATTTCTGACAACCTGTGATGTTGCTTTTATGAAAAGTTGCATAACCATGCAAATTATCGTTTCTTCTCGTTAATTAACCACCAGTCTTCTCCACATGTTCTGCGACATACCCCATCAATGAAATTGATTAGCACCTTTAATTATCCTGTTGCTTTCTGTTATCCTGGTGCTGAGAAATCTTACTTTTCATGTTAGATCTTGGCAAATCCTGCCAGTCTTTAGTTCAATAATGATGCATCGTTCCAAGTATTTTTTAAGCAGCTTCTAGAGAATTCTGATTTCTTTGAGTTCCTTGACATGACTCTCTTGTCCGCATTGAGTCAAACTTAATGGGATAATATCCTAATAATGTCTGATCTGACAACCTGATGCTAAATCTAGCCTCCATCGAAGGTTGGGGGCCTGTACAATAAACTGTAACCTTCAGTGAGGATCTTTTATCTTCTGCAACTCAAAATTCTGTGATTTCTAGAATGCTTGGGGTAGCTTGTGGGATGAAAGCTACCATTTAAGTGGAATAACAAAAATTTCTAGTTGTTCCTTAGCAGGAGGCACATATTGTTTAACTTATTAGCCAGCAACACACACTAAAGGTTATCAGGCTTTGGCGTCACTTCTGCTTTTAACTAGTTGGACTTGGGATTATAAAAGATTTTCTTGTTGGCATCCGGATGCTACTTTATCCGTTGATTTATGCATCAGTTTTTTTGTATTTTTCCTTGTTTGGTTGGTTTAATGTCTTACACTATCAAATGGACTTCGGAGATTAATCCAGATTTATATATTAAAGGAGCTAGTTGATTAGAAAATGTTTCAAATTAAGCTAAGCCAAGCCAAGCCAAACTAAGTATTTTCCCAATAAGTGGGATTATCTAAATATATTCTTTGGCTCCATTAAGCTCTATTGCTGGTGTCACTCTGATAGTTCAATGCTAGATATTATAGTTCCCTTCAATATATGCTTCAATCTCCTATCCTTTTTATACAAGGCCTTTTCTATCCTCTCATATCTCCTTGCAAGTGTGCGGGTTCTGTTGGGTTATGGGTTACTCCCATGTGGGCCCATAACTCGTTGATAGGTCGTCCGGAGGTACGGTCAAACACACATGGGTTCAATGCTAAGATGGAGCATTATAGTCTTCACGCACGCTTCACGCGCGCGGCGAGCGGCTGAGTACATCCTATTCTAAAGGGAAACCGGGCAGACACTCTGAAGGCCGACAAGATGCCTAGTCCGAAAGGAGACCGGGCGGACATTCTAAAGGACAATTGGATGCCTAGTTCGAGGAGTGACCTGTTGGGTTTAGTCACTCCCTTGTGGGTGACTTAACAAACGGAAGCATCATCGGATGATTATACAGGTTTTGTGTGATATTCTGAGTGCTGCAAACTGGCTGCAGTAATGACTAGGATGACCATTTGCCAGAGAAGACAAATCTCGAAGTAACCAATTTGCCAGTCGGGCAAATCTTGGAGTGGCAAATTCCGGAGTGGAAATCCGAAGTGGATTTCTAGAGTGGCAAATTTCGGAGTGGAAATTCGGAGTGAATTTTCGGAGTGCAAATGCCGGAGTGGCATTTGATGGAGAGGAAATATGGAGTGGATTTCCGGAGTGCAAATGCCAGAGTGGCATTTGGTGGTGAAAATCCGGAGTGCTTTTGTAGGAATGAAGCCAAGGGTCAGAGTTGGTAAGCTTTGTAGAACAGGTAGCTGACCTACAAAGTATGCACTGTCTGAGAAGAGTGGTTAACTTGTAGAGCATGAGTGTATGGGGAGGCTTTGGAACTGGTGAGGTCGCAGGAAAAGACAAGGTTGGTATGACAAATCATTTGCAAGAATCAGGTCAGGTGAGCAGATGGATTTGACACCGGGGTCTTTATAAAGAGTATACCAAACGCTTTAAGCAGACAGATAAGCGAGAGACAAGGTAAGAGGCTAGTGACAGCGGTAATAGTTGCGGTGGAATGTGGAAGGAGAGTTGAACGGAGTAGAAGTGGAGAAGGGAGCTTTCATCGTTCAGCCGTCTACTGTCACACTTGTAAAATCAAAGTGAGTGGAGTGTACCACCAGTAAGAAGAATGAGAGAAGAAAAACAGAGAGATAAGAGTGAAGAATAGTTTTCTTACTCTTGAGTGTTTTTTTTATTTTGTCTCGGGTGTGTAGCGGATACTCTGTTTCAAGATTTTTGTAACCGATTTTACATAGTGGAAACCTTATTCGGAGTTTATCCCGTGATTTTTTCTTTCGATTTGAAAGGTTTCTACGTTAAAAATATTGTATATCTTTTTGTTCCTTGTGTACACTAAATTGGTGACTATCGACTGACGGGGGTTTGGTGTTCCGTTGCGCCAGATCTGGGTTGTGCGTGAATTCAGGTGTCGAACCCCAATACGACCTGGCGGTGCTGACGAGAGGCATCTAGACAATGAGTATGGGATAAAAGCGCGGAAAATGCATTTTAGGATCATAAAAGGGGAGCGATAATGAGGAAACCCTGACTTTACAGAAATACTTGTAAAATCAATCAGAGAGAGCGTCTCCAGTGAGAGAAAAGAAAAGAGAAGAGAGAAAGCGAGAAAAGATGGTGAAGAGGAAGATTCAAAATTCTTTAGTTACCGTTGACCTGGGCATACTGTTCTCTGAGCTGTAAAGAATACTTTGCTAGTTGCGTTTTTGCTCCCTCATTTCTTACTCTATTTTTTGTTTGGTTTCTTGTACTCTGTTTCGGAGTTTTTGTATAATCGATTTTATATAGTGGAGATTTGTTGATGCACAGTCTCGTGATTTTTTCCTCTTATTTAGTTGAGGATTTTTACATAAAATTCTTTGCATTTCGCTTTATTATGTGATTATTGTTTGTCATGTACATCGTCGTCACTTATTCTTCATTCTCAGTTCATCGAAGAGGTAGGCCGATCCCTAACAGGATCATCTTTGCTTTGACAAAATCCCCTCAAACACATCTTTTGCACTTTCTATGCAATTGGAACTTTCTGAATTTGTTGTATGTAGCATTATTACTATTCTTACCCCTACTTGTGCAAGTGAACATCCATCTTAATATCTTTGTTGTCGCCATCTTGTTTTTTAGTTGACATGCTGGTGTAAAGTCATCCAATCTTACATTCCATATGACATGGTTTGCTTTATGTCACTTTGTAGTTTTTGCCTTCAAGCTTCAGCTGTGTTCTTTGATCTTATAAAATCTTGTGACAACATCCCAAAAGCAGTTCTTTGGTCCATAATATCATTATCCATAGTCTTGACTTTCTGGACCATTGATACAAAATACCTGAAAGTCACCATTCCATAGGCTTCCCCTCCCCATCTTCTCTTTTCTGTCGGCTCCTTAATAGATAGCTTCCATTGTAACCCTGTTTACTACAATTCTGATTTGGTTCTTCGATTCAAAGATGTTACATTTTGACAGATAGGATTCAAGAAAAACTCTGATGGGCATATGACTCAGCATATAACTCAAGTACGGTTTAGTTCTCTTAGATAAATGCTAGGAACATCAACTTGAATTATGCTACTTGATCAATAGAAGAATTTACAATGCAGATTTCAGATTATTGTTAGCGGACAACGGGCGGCCTACTGGCAAGGATACAAGAACAATCCTTCTATTGGCCAAAATAAGCGGCCAACTGATAATGCACACAAGCACTATGAAGTAGAGGCAAGAGAAGAGAAATGAACACCAAATTTTTACGTGAAAAATCCTCTGAAATAAAAAAAAATCACGATATACTAAGTCCAAAAAATCACTAAGTATGAGAACAAATTACAGGATGTGAAAATAAAAAGAGAGTACAAGTAAACAAAGCCCTCACACTTGTTTTTCTCTCACAACTCTCTTTCTTTTACTTTCTCTCCTATCTATTTTTCTCACACGCTCTTCTTCTCTACTTATCCGGTGTCTTCTCTTTTTTCACTTTTGCTGAGTGTGCATATACACACATATATACACATGTCCCTCATCAGGCCTAGCTTGGTGGTTGGTGCTCAACTTCCAAGGTCTGCATGTGTGCATGCGCACGCCCTGTCCTGCAGCAGGCGGCGCATGCCTGCTCCTGCAAACCGATCAGCCTTTGGAGTTTCAAGAATGACATTTACCAACTACCCAATCGGGTATGTCAACTGTATACCTTTTGAGATTTGACAGTCATTCAGACCTTCCATATTCAGCCGGTCAACCACACCGTTGACCGGTAGAAGTACTCCGTCCTCCTTCCTCAACAGAGTCAGTCGTCTCACGAATTTTTTCGGTCAACATATTGACCGATAGAGTTGACCGTCCAGAAGGTTTCGGTCAACATAGATGACCGAAATACCTTCCTTTTAGCACAAACGTGCTTCGTCCAAGTCCTTCAGTCACAAGGACTTCCACACGGGAGTGATCCCCAGCAAACTTTCCCTGACGACCGTGAGGAAATTAAGTCCATCATCCCGGCTAGTCTGCAGCATGCTTCATTCTTTTCCTTTGGTAGAATCTTGGTCATCATATCTGCCTCGTTTTCTTCAGTGTCAATCTTTTCTATTGACAGTAGACCATTTTCTAATACATCTCTCACCCAATGATATCGCATATCAATATGCTTTGATCTGAAATGGAGTGAGGAGTTCTTACAGAGATGAATGACACTCTGGCTGTCACAGAGTACCACATACTTTTCCTGTTCAAGGCTCAATTTTTGAATAAATTTTTTCATCCATAACATCTCATTGCAAGCTTCTGTCACGACAATATACTCGACTTCAGTAGTGGAAAGAGCGACACATTTTTGTAACTTGGACTACCAAGAGACTGCTCCTCCTGCGAATTTTACTAAGTATCCTGAAGTGGACTTGCGACTGTCAACGTCTTCGGCCATATTAGCATCCGAGTAGCTCACCAACTGAGGCTTGTCACTTCCAAGATACAGGCACATCTTGAAAGTTCCTCAGATGTATCTCATAATCCACTTCACCACGGACCAGTGATCCTTCCCTGGATTGGACAGAAACCGGCTGACTATGCCAATAGCATGTGCTATATCCGGTCTGGTGCATACCAGAGCATATATGAGGCTTCCTACAGTTGAAGAGTAGAGAACGCCTCTCATGTATGCTTTCTCTTTGTCCGAAGAAGAACACTGGCGACTACTCAACTTGTGATGATTTGCAAGTGGAGTGCTGATAGAATTAGACTTATTCATGTTGAATCGTTGGAGTATCTTCTCAAAGTAGTTTTCTTGAGACAACCATAGTCTCCCTGCCTCCTGATCGTGAATGATTCTAACCCCAAGAATCTGGTTTGCCGGTCCGAGGTCTTTCATGGCAAAGGATTGCCCAAGTTGCTCTTTCAACTTCTTTATCCGAGCACTGTTTTGCCCAACAATTAACATGTCATTCACGTAAAGGAGAAGGATAACGAAATCGTCTTCTGAAAACCTCTGTATAAAAACATAGTGATCACAAGTAGTTCGTCGGTATCCTTGACTAGTCATGACTGATTCAAACTTCTTGTACCACTGTCTCGGTGCCTGTTTCAACCCATATAGGCTTTTTCTTAGACGATAGACTAGTTGCTCCTTTCCTTTAGCCTTGAACCATTCAGGCGGCTCCATATAGATTTCTTCTTCCAGTTCACCATGAAGAAAAGCTGTCCGAACGTCCATTTGTTCCACTTTCAGATTTCTAGCGGCTGCCAAGCCAAACACAACCCATATGGAAGACATTTTTACCACCGGAGCAAAGATCTCATCGAAGCCGATTCCCTTCTATTGACTAAAGCCTTTCACTACTAGCCATGCCTTATACTTCGGCTTCATGATATTTTTATCCTTTTTTAATCGGAAGACCCATTTTTTATTTAGGGTTTTCTTCTCCTTATGAAGCTTGACTAAATCAAATGTGTAATTTTTATGAAGAGAACACGTTTCATCATTCATGGCTTCTAGCCATTTTTCCTTATTCTCGTCCTCAATAGCCTCTTCATAAGTCTCAGGCTCTCCGACATCAGTGAGTATAACATACTCACTAGGCGACAGACGGACGGATGACCGTCTGTTTCGTGAGGATCGTCTGACAGGTAGATTCTCGGCCGATTGAGAGATGACTTCATCCTGGTTTTCATCAGGAGTCA
This sequence comes from Nepenthes alata, assembly GCA_028571085.2. Classification (NCBI taxonomy): domain Eukaryota; kingdom Viridiplantae; phylum Streptophyta; class Magnoliopsida; order Caryophyllales; family Nepenthaceae; genus Nepenthes; species Nepenthes alata. Next base: position 3,271 of record JAOVVI020000735.1, on the reverse strand, counting down.
TTATTTCCTCTCAATTATAATCGACCGCCTCAGGACCATTGTCCTCGTCTTCCAGAGATACTGGATGGACAACTTTGACACTTACTTTGTCCGTCTGCTCGCCATCACACTTGGATTTTCTGCCAATATCCTTAATTGTTTTAATCTTCGACGAAGGTTACGTCCCTTGACCGAACAAGTCTTCTTCCAGTTGGATCATAAATTTTGTACCCCAGTTTATCTTCCTTGTAGCTCAGAAAGACGCTCTACATCATCTTTGGCACCAATTTTGTCCTTTCATCGCTTGGGACTTGGACAAAAACTTTACATCCAAACACCCGCAGGTGATCATAAGATGGATCTTTGTTCGACCATATCTTCTCCGGTACTTCACCCTTCAAGGGTTTACTGGGCGACCTATTTATAATGTAGGACGCCGTTTTCAATGCTTCGGCTCAGAAGTGTTCGGGAAGCTCAACTTCGAAAATCATACACCGTATTTTTTCTAGAAGTGTGTGGTTCATCCGTTCAGCCACTCCGTTCAACTGTGGCGTCTTTGGAGGTGTTTTCTAATGTCTAATACCCTTTGACCGGCAATAGGCATCAAAAGGACATGTATTCGCCACCATTATCACTTCGAACGACCTTCATTTTCTTCCCCGTCTGTCGGTCAATAAGGGCATGAAATTGTTCAAATATACCGAGGATTTGGTCCTTGGTTTTCAATGGATGACCCACAGTTTTTTTGAACAATCATCAATGAAAGAGATAAAGTATTGAGTTCCACCAAACGACTTTTCTTTGAATGGTCCACACACATCTGTGTGGATGTGATTAAATAGTTTCGCCTTTGGAGCGGACAAGTCTCCATAAAATGAGACTATTCTTTGTTTGCCGGCCAAGCAATGAGGACACGTCCTTAGTCCATCCTCATTCACTTCGGCAATAAGGCCCTTCTTGGCCAAATGATGCAGTTCGCGTTCACTGATATGGCCCAACATCCTGTGCCACAAATTCTCGATTTTCTTACTAATTGCAGCATTTACATCTTCGGCTGTGACGAACGCCTTCATAATGTACAAGCCAGAGTACCTTTTTCCTCTTGCCACTACTAGAGATCCTCTGGCAAGTTTTCACTCACTTTTATAGAATGTGTTACAATAACCTTCATCATCCAGCCGACCAGCTGAGATGATATTGAGCCTGATGTTAGGAACATGTCAAACATCCTTTAACATCAGCTTCGTCCCATTATTTGTAACCAGCACATCAGCCTTACCAATGATTTGGGATGCTCCTTCATTGCCCATCCTTATAACTCCAAAGTTCCCTAGAGTGTAGGATGTGAACAATCCCCTTATTGACGTGGCGTGCAAGGTGGCACCAGAATCAATCACCCAGCCGGACTCCTCGTCCGTCAGGTTTGCCACGTCCTCTTCACATGTCAACAGGAGATTGCTTCCTGTGACCACTGAGACGGAGGATTTGTCCTTACTTCATCCTTTTTCTCTTTTCTCCTTTTCCGCGTTCTCACCCCTCCACTTGAAGTATTACTTCTTGATGTAACTCTTTTTTTTCACAATGATGGCACTCAAGGTTTTGATACCTTAAACGAGATTTGCTGCGTCCTTTCTCTCCAGACTTCTGGCTTTGTTCTCTATTCCGTTCCCTAGACTCGGTCACAAGTACTTCACTATGAGAAGACGTTGAGGCCTCTTGTGACCACCTTGACTTATTCATGAGTAAGGAAGCAATGACCTAGTCCAGTTTGATATTGTCTTTCCTAAATAGCAGCGTAGTGACAATATGGTCACAAGAAACTGGTAGAGAGGCCAGCAGCACCAATGCATTGTTCTCCTCCTTGATTACCTCATCAAAGGCAGACATTTGTGTTACGATCCGATTAAATTCGTCCAAATGCTTTTCAAAGCTGCCACCTTCTGAAAACTGCAGACCATAAAACTGTTTCTTTATATGAAGCTTGGCTGCCAAGGATTTGGACTTATATTGGCTCTTCAGCTTCTCTCACACATCCGTCGGATCAGTCAGGCCAAGGACCTCCTTGAGTGTGTTGTCCGCCAGGCATAATTTGATAGTGCAATTGGCACGATCTCGTTTATCTTGCCAGTCCTCCACTGATAGACTTCCGCCATGCCCATTAAACTGTTTTACACTGAATAGCAAGTTCTTTGAGGATGATGATGCTATTCAGACGAAATTGTCAGCCTGTCTCTGATACCACTTGTTGGCAGACAACGGACGGTCTACTGACAAGGATACAAGAACAATTCCTCTGTTGGTCGGAATGGGCGGCCAACTGATAAAGCACACAAGCACTGTGAAGTAGAGGTAAGAGAAGAGAAATGAATACCAAATTTTTACATGAAAAATCCTTCTGTAATAAGAAAAAAATCGTGGGACACTAAATCCACAAAATCACTAAGTATGATAACAAATTACATGATGCAAAAATAAGAATAGAGTATAAGTAAATAAAGCTCACACACTTATTTTTCTCTCACAACTCTCTTTCTTTTATTTTCTCTCCTCTCTATTTTTCTCACACATTCCTCTTCTCTATTTATCCGGTGTCTTTTCTTTTCTCACTTTTACTGAGTGTGTATATACACACATATATACACATGTCCCTCATCATAGTCCAACTTGATGGTTGATGCCCAACTTCCAAGGTCTGGATATGTGCATGTACACGCCTTGTCCTGCAGCAGGCGGCGCATGGCTGCTCATGCAAACCGATCAGACTTTGGAGTCCCAAGAATGACAACTACCAACTACCCAATCGAGTAGGTCAACTGAACAACTTTTGGGATTTGACGGACATTCAGACATTCCATATTCAGTCAGTCAACCACACCGTTAACTGGTCGAAGTAGTTCGTCCTTATTCCTTAGCAGAGTAAGTCGTCTCACGACTTTTTTTGGTCAATATATTGATCGACAGAGTTGACCGTCCAGAAGGTTTCGGTCAATATAGATGACCGAAATTTCTTTCTTTTAGTACACACGTGCTCCGTCTAAGTCCTTCGATCACAAGGACTTCGACACGGGAGTGATCCCCAACAATTATCAACGCAAGCATAAAAATATGTAATTTCATTTACTCCCATCATTACTTAGATAAATAGAACTACAATTATGAATGAAGTACCATGCTATTTGGTTCTTAGCCTCGTATGATTATGTAGAGAATAATTTATTGCTATCTTTTCTTCTGTTTTGGAGAATTATGAGGGTTCAACCAAGTGATTCTGCTTTCTTTAGCATATAATTTG
>JAOVVI020000734.1:14306-28670 GCA_028571085.2 Nepenthes alata | reverse complement strand
AATTGTCATGAACTTGTTCCTCAGTTAACAATAGCTGGCTTAGAGTACAAAATGAACCAGGGCGGATTAACTCTGCTTGTTAAGGCTCTTAGTTAGCCAACGCTCTTAATGATGTGCAGTGGAGCACAAATGGGGGAAAAAAAAAGTGATGTTCCTGAGCTAGAAAGGAGGATCATTGTCACTGCGTCATTGAAGTTGTGGAATCAGATAGTCATTTTTTGGTTAATTCACTCATCCACATGAGTATTGTATAGAACTACAGTTGGTTTAGCTTTGTGTTGTACAGAACTACTGTTGGCGCGCTTGAGGGGCGCTCGAAGCTCCATTCTAGTGTCACCCGTGCTTGAGGCCTGCTTGACAGGTGCTTGAGCGCCGGCGCGAAGTATAAAAACACGCTAACACATTTTAGGGTAAAACTACCTGTATTTTTTGAGACTTAGAGTGTCGTCTTTGACAAAAAAAGAAGAGAAAAAGAAAGAAAAAGGAGAAGAAAGTTGGGTACTTTGTTATCGGAGTTCCCAAACGTATCCATTCTCCACTAACCTTGGGTACTTTGTTATCGGAGTTGAGAAGAAAGTTTTACCGGCCAAATTTCTAGTCTTTTTTTTTTGTACTCATTGTTACTCGGTTTATTTGATACAAGGTGTCGAGTTTTTATATTTTATTTAGGTTTGTGTAACCGAACTTTTATATAGTTGAGATATTTCGAACGTATCGTCTCGTAATTTTTTTAACTCATTCTAAAGAGGGTTTTCCACGCAAAATCATATATTCTTCATTATTTGTGATTATTATTATTTGCTTGTTGTGTGTTGTTGAATATTTACTCACAATTCAAATAAGTGAGTCGTATCCCAACAAGTGGTATCAAAGACAGGGTTATTAGTGTCGTGTATTGAAATTCATTTGAATCGATGGAGGTTGGGAATAAAATAGTTTATTTGAATGGTACAAATTACGATATTTGGAGGAGCAAGATAAAATACTTATTGTTTGTGAAAATAATGCATCTTCTGGTGTTTGCTACGCAAAATCTCAAGTCAAAATCCGAGGAGGAACGAGCTTTTGAATATGAACATATTTGTGGCTATATTCAAAAATTTGTGGACAACAACATATATAATCATATTCGAGATGAGACGAATGCAAAGACATTGTGGAAGAAGCTTAAAACGCTCTATGCTTCGAAAATCGATAATAACAAATTGTACCACTTGATGAAATTGATACAAGTGAGGTACAATGAGTGTACGTCAATAGCCGATCACTTGAACGAGTTTTATGGATGTGTGGATCAGTTGAGTAGTATGGGTATTAAATTTGACGATGAGCTATTGGGCTTGTGGATGAGCTACTGGGCTTGTGGTTGTTGACCACATTATCGGACTCTTGGGAGATGATACGGATTACTATTGTCAATACAGTTTTGAATGGCATGGTGACTTTAGAGATAGTAAAAGAAGCCGTGTTAAATGGGGAGATAAAATATCGATCATAGGTCTCTTCTTCTTCACACTCTAAAGTGAATCTCCGACTCATCGGGAAAGAATAAAGAGCGTGGCCCTAAATCTGGTAAGAAGAGTCGAAGCAAGTCTTGATCGAGGTATCAAAACCTCGAGTGCCACCACTATGAGAAGAAAGGGCACATCAAAAAGTACCGTTACAAGTGAAATTGTGAAAATGCCGACGGCAATGAGAAGAAGGCGAATAAAACTCGAGATGAAGACAGAGCCTCAGCTATTACCAAAAGCGACCTTTTGTTGGTATGTAAGGAGGATGAAGTGATTAATTTGGCAGATCACGAAACCAATTGGGTGGTGGACAGTGGTGCCTCACTGTACGTCACATCACGAAGGGAATTCTTTACATCTTACACTTTCGGTGATTTTGGAGTGTTGAAAATGAGTAATGAATGTACATTCCAGATTGTCGGTTGTGGTGACGTGTGCCTTACACCAAAAATGGAACAAAACTGTTGTTGAGGGATGCACGACATACCCCGAATATTTGGCTGAACCTAATTTTTGCGGAGAAACTAGATGATGAAGGATTTTGCAACATATTTTGTGAACGGGCATGAAAGTTGACTAGAAGATCTCCAGTAATTTTCCGAGGAAAAAAAGTTTTCAACTTATATGTGTTGTATGCCTCTATTTCAGTTGTAGATGTGCATGTTGCTAGAAGTGAGAAGTCTTCTGATTTGTGGTATCAATGGTTGAGTCACATGAGCTAGAAATGGCTGAATTGTCTAGCTAAGAAGGACTTCCTTTAAGTTGCGAAGAAAGCTAAACTAAAGACTTGCTCTCATTGTATGGCGGGTAAGTAGCAACGAGTTTTATTCTATGAAAACTCGTCAACGAGAAAGGCCAATCTTCTTGAATTGGTTCACATTGACATATGTGATCCCTGAAAGTAGGGATACTCGGAAGAGCACTTTATTTCATTATATTTATTGACGATTGTTTAAAAAAGTTGTTAGTATATCCGTTAAAGCTGAAAGATTAAGCCCTGTTGGAGAGGCAAACGCGGAAGAAGCTGAAGTGTATTCGGAGTGACAACGACAGTGAGTACATCGGAATATTTGATGTGTGTTGTCAAACCCACGGAATTTGACATCAAAGGATTCCACCTAAGACATCGTAGCTTAATGGTGTGGCTGAATAAATGAATATGAACGAATGAATGTTTGCTATGTGCTTTTAGAGGTGAACCCCCCCGGTTCATTTTGGGAAAAAGTCTTAAATACTGTGGCTCACGAAATCAACCTATCACTGAGCGGTTCGCTAAATGGAGAAGTACAAATAAGGTGTGGTCTGAAAAGTAGGTGTCCTATGACTACTTATTCATATTCGGGTGCAAGTCCTTTGTTCACATCCCTGAGGATGAGAGGTCCAAGCCGAAGTCGAGTCACTTATCTGCTGATGAGTATGTGCTGCATAACGATGAAAGAGAGCCCAAAAGCTTTGATGAGGTTATGAAGGATGAGCACAAATCATAGTAGATGAAAGCCATACAAGATGAAATGAGATCGCTACGGGAAAATCACACGTGCGAGCTGACAAAACTGTCGAAGTGTAACGAGCGTCGAAAAATAAGTGAGTCTTCCACTTAAAAAGTAATGAGAACAGCCCACAACCAACATATAAGGCGAGATTGGTTGTGAAATGCTTTAATTAGCAAAAGGGTGTTGATTTTGAGGAGAATTTTGCCCGGGTTGTGAAGATGCCTTCACTCCGAGTGGTGTTTGGATTGGCCGTGATTTTTGATTTGAAAGTTGAGCAATTGAATATGCGGACGATTTTTCGTTATGGTGACATTGAGGAGGAAATTTATATGGAGCAGTCGGAGGGATTATGAATTGAGGGGAAGAAACGTTTAGTATACCATATGAAAAAAAGCCTATACGGGGTTGAAGTAAAATCCGAGATAATGGTATAAGAAGTTCGAGTCTATTACGGTGGATCAATACTACCAAAAGACTACTTCGAACAATTATGTTTTTGTTCAAAGGTTTTTCGAAAATGATTTCGTTATTCTCCTACTCTATATGAATGATATACTAATTGTTGGGCAAAATATCTCCTGAATCAATAAATTAAAGCAACAGCTCATGAAATCTTTTGCCATGAAGGATTTGGGGCCAACGAAGCAAATTTTAGGTATAAGAATATTTCACGACCACAAAATAAGGAAACAATGGATGTCTCAAGAGACTTATGTGGAGAAGGTACTTTAATGTTTTAACAAGGAGAAGTTGAAGCCGGTGAGCACTCCATTGGCCAATCATTTTAAATTGAGCAACCAGCAATACCCTTCCACTTATGATGAAAAGGTAGGCATGAGAGGCATCCCCTACTATTTGGCCGTGGGGAGTTGATGTATGCTATGGTGTGTACAAGATTGAATATTGCTCATGTTATTGGAACGGTCAGTCATTTTCTTACAAATCTAGGAAAGGAGTATTGGTCCTCAGTAAAATGAATATTGCAGTATCTACGAGAAACTTTCAAGTTGTACTTATATTTTAGAAGGGACAAGCTACTTTTTGTTGGATACACTAATACAGACATGGGGGGCAATGTCGACTCTCGAAAGTCCACATCGGGGTATTTAGTCATATTTGCGGGAAGAGTTATCTTTTGACAATCAAAGTTGTAAAAGTATGTTGCTCTCTCAGCCATCAAAGCGGAGTTTATTACTGTAATAGAGACAAGTAAGGTGATGTTGTGGATGAAGAAGTTCATCTAGGAACTCAGTTTCAAGCAAGAGCGGTATGTGTTGTTTTGTGACAATCAAAGCGCGATTCACCTTTGTAAAAACTCGTCATTTCATTATAAATCGAAGCACATTGATGTGAGATATCATTGGGTGCGAAATGTTGTCGATTCGGAGTTGTTAACGTTTGATAATGTTGGTATTGATGAGAATGGATCAGACACGATGACTAAAACGATACAAAGGGGGAAGCTTGAAATTTGTCGAACTGTTGCCAAGATGTTGATTGTCCCCACACGATTGTGAGGGAAAGTTTTCTTAGATTATCGGTCATTCCCGTGTGCGTCCCATGCCCATGTGACATGTTGTCCGGTGGCTTGCTCGAGATCACGCATACAATATTGATTTGGGAAAATTACAGACTGATGTGCCAATCCCAGTAGGCGTGCGCTCAAGGCACTCTCGAGGGGCGAACGAAGCGTCGATTCTAGTGGCACCTGCACTCAAGGCGCACTCGACAGGCTTCCCTTGACAGGCGCTCGTGCGTCGACGCACAATATTAAAACATGCTAACACATTTGAGGGTAAATCCATTGCATTTTTTGAGACCTTCCGAATTGTATCTCAGTATCTACCGACCTTTGATACATTATTCTCAGAATTAAGAAGAACATTTTTTCAGTTATATTTCTACTCTTTTGTCTTATACTTATTGTTGTTCGGTTTATTTGATACAATTTTTTTGTCCTTGTATTTTATAGGAATTTGTGTTATCAGACTTTTACATACTAGAGATATTTTAAACGTATCATTCCATTTTTTTTTATTTTAAAGGGAATTTTTTATATAAAATTGTATATTTTTTATTATTTATAATAATAATTATTTATTTATTTATTATGTGATAAATATTTTTTTATGATTTAAATAGGCTAGTTGTATCCGCATATCTCTCTCTAAAGAGCTGCTCGGTTTGTGGATTTGGCAGAAGTTAAAGATGCCGGAATCCTCATACGAACGCGCCATTACCAAAACAAATGAGTACCGCAAGTACAGGTACCGTCCTCTCTGTCGGCCTCCTTGATCGCTACAGCATCCGTAATTTTGCCATCGGCAAATGTCCTTGATTGTCATTTCAAATCAGAAAGGTTACCAACGCGCATTGAGGGGGAGCTCGGGTTTACAGCTCCGCAAAGCATTATGCTTTATAAATTATTATTATTATTATTATTATTATTATTATTATTATTATTTTCATACAGATTTTCTTTTAAAAAAAAAACTCTGCAAAGTATACGTAGTTAAAGAAGTAAAAAACGTTTTTTTAAAAAAAATTTAAAAAATAAAATATTAAATTATAATTATTTATTTAAAAATAGATAATTTAATTATAATTTTTTTTTTAATTTTCTAAAAGAGATGGGGCCCACTCAAGCCAGCCCACACTATCCACAGGATCCAATCTGCCGTGAGCAGTGCAAGTGGGCTGCCCGATCTGTTGGTCGTTAGGTGTTTCGTAATCTCTGGTAAAGATTTTTTGATATATTAGGCATTAGGAGAGTTAAGTTTTTAGTTATTTCTATAAGGTACTTAATAATATAATATTTTATTTACCTATTAATATTAATATATCTGTATAAAAATCAATTTATAGTATTACTAATTATTTTAATAATGGCTAAAATGTATCTATTAATCATTTTTCTTCTGGGTAATGTTAACTTGGAGCTACACCTTCTTTTACTGCCTGGATCATCAGTAAGAATGGCAACCATCAACCTGTGGCAGCAGCGAAGATCACGCCGAAGAGGGTGGAATTTGGGGCAGCTAAAAGCAGAGGGCTTGACCCCGATAAGACAATAAAATCTGGGTCCAGGACTGAGAAATCTGGGTAGGTTTGAATCTTTTATGCAAGTATGATTTGATATTAAAGTGAAGTAATAGAATAATTCAATAATCATTTCGCAATAATAAAAAAAGGGATTAGAGTATAATAAAATAGGCATTTGATTGTTTGATTTGCTGAATGAAATAGGTAATTATTTTCATAATAGTTGTTGGTACGTGAGTCAGGAGAAACATGTGAGATAAACTAAGTGATTAAAGTGAGATAGCTATTTCAAATAATGAAATAGCTAATTTCATTCGTGAGAAAAAAAAAAATAGCAGGGAAGCACTTTTGTCATATAGAACCTTTTTTTTGGTAGACTACTGTGATTAAAGTGAATTAGTACTTTCATAACCAATCTCAGGTACACTTGGGCTGCTTTCTGACATATTGAAAAACGAAGTAAATAACTATTTCCTTGAATAAGTTGAGCTTAATTTCTGCTTCTTGTCGACGGAGGGTTCCAACACAGCAGAGATCTTACTGCATTTTGATGACTTTGTCTATATTACTGCTGACACCGTACACTGCTGATTTTCATTTTTCAATTCAAGACAAAATATTTCATTGGGTTTTAGTGAAAATGTTGAAATTACTGCAGAACAGATAGTTTAATCATACTACATAAGGTCAAACTTCTGCAAAGCAGCACGTACCAGTAGTCCTATAATGGAAGTGTGACCGTGGCCTTCCTTTCTAATGAGGGGAATATGCCTCTAGAATTTCATGTTTTAAGTACGAAAAAAGACCCTTTGCAGGGTACAATGCTACCCTGTTCATTCTCCTTCACCCCAAAGCTGCTGGGGAGGATGAAAGTGTCATTAAAGTGAGGAAACGTGAAAAGGCCTTGTTTTTCCAAGTCGAATATAAAATGCAAATATTTGATGAATTGTAGAAGCTTTATGAAATTCGGAAGTTAAATGATCTGACAGTGGTAGTAAAGACATCCCTAATGCGTTATTGTTTGCCCGTTTCAGGAAGAATCCTGCTTTGTACACTAAACCTGCCAAAGGTCAGAGCCCCAAGGTAGGAATTACATCTAAAACCCTTTTTGTCTTTGGATTTTTATAAACTATTTAATAATAGATGGCTATATCTTAATATTTATTTAAAAAAAATATTAGTTAACATTAATTATTTTAAAATAAATAAATTATAATTGTTTATTTATCATGGAGGATATTTTAACTCTGTCTCATAATTTTTTCTTCTTTCTAAAAAAAAAAATTCCACATAAATTTTTAGTATATTGTACTTATTTTATTTTTTTAATCATATTGTATTTAGTTTTTATTTTCTATTCCCAGTTAGGAACTAAAATTACATTTCACCCAGTGACCTACGAGGGTTCATTGGCTTTTTGAGGATATTTTAGTAGCTATATTGATTTGTAGTATGTCGCAGTTTTATTTAATATTACTTAAACAAATATAAATTATATAATATTTAGTTTTACAAAGTCTTTAGTCAATAACGGAGATAAAAGATATACTAAGTACAAAGAACGTATAGGTATAGCTTCACAGGAGGAAAAGTTCCAGTCATTCAATATATTAGTAGTATGCAATCCCTACAATGGCGAGTCTAATTGTGCAGTGAAAGGCACTTCCCCTTTTTCATTTAATTACAGTCCATTAAATCGTTCTATTGTCATCATCTTTTTACATTTTTAACTTTCGTAATATCTTATCATTTTAACCAAACATTACACATTTTTAATTTACTTAACTTTTATACTGTTACACAAATTTACCCAAATGAAACTAAACTGTTACACGCCTAGTTCAGACTACCCTTAGTTAAATAATGATTAGGTTGTTATTAGGTAATTAGTTAAAGTAATGGGTTGTTATTTTGTTGGGCCCTCGTGGACTGATTTCTATTCAGTTGATTTTCAACTGAATTGGTTGGACATTACTATTTGTACTGGAATGCTACAGTGAAGGAAATGAAGGAATTACGTTGCTTGCTTTCTGCTCTCCTCTCTCCCATCTCTCTCTCTCTCTCTCACTCGGTTCTCTTTCTCACCTCGCTCTCTTTCTCTCTCGAACTCTCTCACTCTCGTGTTCTCTGTTTCCCCTCTTTTCCCCTATCTCCTCTGCCAGAACTCCCATTTCCTCGTCAATTTCACCTTCTTGCAATCGCTTACTATAACACAGCCATGGAGCAAGTATTAAATGGTACTTTCATTGAGACAAAAGCGGAGGCGCTGATCGAATAACGAGCACTCGAAGCGGCCATGGCCGAGCTTGCCAATGCGATGAAGGACTTGCGGCGGGCTACCGACCGACTTGTCGCTAACTCGTCTACTATGGCTTCTACCACAGCCCAAATCCGGTCGTCCATCACTGAACTCAGCCAATCACTCCACAGAATCGAGTACAACCCTAACCGGTCAGTGAACTTTTCACCTTATGTGGTTTCTTCTACTATTACTTCCCATCTTCCAGTTCCTCTTCACTTTTCCTAACCTGCAATCTCTTCCATCGCTAATTCCATACAATCACATGTACCTCAAATAGCCATTTTTGCTTCCATCACCGAACAAATTAGGCACTCCCGCACCAACCGCATCGACCGACTACCCTTGCCGACTGCAAATTCCTCTTGGTCTTCAACTTCATCATCGTTCATGGCTTTCACTTCTGACAATTTTTCCCAAACTACCATTACTTCTTGCACCACGTCTGAACAATCACATCCAAATCGCATCACCAACTCTGTTTCCATCACGACACACATCCAACAACCACTCAATGAAATTCCACGCTTCCCAACCCCAATTGAACGACAAACAGTGTCATCCGTAACCCTCCTTGTTCGTCCACCACTTTCTCCACAACCTTCTCAAACCTTCTCCTCGCATTTCTATTGCTTGCCGCCCTCCAAGCTGTGTTTACACACCATGGAGGCTTCGGAGGAGGAACCTGTGATTATGGAAGATCTCTCTAAAGAAGAGCAAGTAATTGCAGTGGGTCATTCTTCGGGGTTATATAATTTAGGAAATACATGCTACATGAACTCTACAATGCAATGTTTGTTTTTAGTTCCTGAATTGAAATCTACTCTACTACATTATTCACAATCGGGTCGGAGCAATGATTTTAATCAAAATTCTCATTTGTTGGCTGTGGCAATAAGAACTTTATCTATTGAGCTTGATAAACATGTCAAGCTAATAGCACCACTGCAATTCTGGATGATGATGCGCACGAAGCATCATCAATTTGGTCAACTACATTATGGTTCCTTCATGCCACGGGCTACTAAAGAAGTTCTGGGGATTCCAGTTGTATCTGGCATTATACTACTACCAACTCTCCTGCGTGTTGCCATCACTGATCACAGGGTGAAGTTGGATAATACCACAAGCAATGGGACTTTCAGTGACCTTGACAAATTGTCAATGGGACATGTAAAGGTGAATAGTTTACGATTGTGGGCTTTTTTTATAGCTATTTACTGGGTTTCACTGGTTAAGTATTGTATGTTATGGAAGGCATACAAACATGTTTCTGATTTGAGAGTCGTGGCTTTAATGTCTCCTGTGGTGAAGCCTGAGCAATTTGTTGTTCTTGTTAGAGACATACCTCCTATCCTTGATGGTAAAACTAGAAAGGAACAGGTGAATTCATATTTTCAATCAATATATCCAAACAAATTTTATAGATCCATGTTGGTCACTAATAACAAAGAGGTCAAAAAGATATGGAAAGAGCTGGAAGGATATAAAAGGAAACTTGTACGTATTGAAGCTGTGCATGCAAAATCACAAACTGTAGGGAACCTTGCAGGAACTAGACCTATGAACCGAACGGGGTTCCTCGGTCTTGTCAGTATGAAGGTTGTCAGCACACATCTTAGGAAACTTTTGCCGTTTCTAAAGGTAGTGGTAGATAAAAAGGTGGTTAGCACGGTTCTGGAAGTTTCTCTACCTCAGATTGCACTCATCGTGTTTTTGGCTTTCCTGCCCAAGCTGCTTTTGTTTCTATCCAAGGCTGAGGGAATTCCTTCTGAGAGTCAAGCAGTGAGGGCTAATCAGGCAAATACTTATATTTCACGGTTTTGAATGCCATTATTGGGGTGACAATTGGTGGCACCTTATTCAGCACGTTGAAAACAATTGAGCATCATCCACACACTATTGTTCACTTGCTGGCAACTAGCCTTCTAGACGATGCAACCTTCTTCTTGACCCTTGTGGCTCTGAAGTTTTTTGTGGGCTACGGGCTAGAGCTACCAAGACTAGTCCCCCTACTTATCTACCATTTGAACAAGAAGTTAGTTGCTTCTATCAGAGAACATTTGAACCTTAACGAAGTTGGTATTGTGGGTGAGGATACAGGATGCAATGACAAGTGTGCATGCCTTTTAGATGATCCTGCAGAAACATGGAGTTTCAAAGCTCATAGTGAAGATTCCACTACTAAACACATATGTGCCCTGCAACCACAGTAGCGTGGGAGTCGGGGGCAACACGTTCACGAAGACTGTGTGTTCCATCTGCTACAAGTACCTACAGCCAATGGAAGAAGACCTCCATGTGCTTTCTCTATGCGGTCATGTCTTTCACAAACTATGCCTTCAGCAATGGTTTGAGTACTGTATAAACGGGAAGCAACATTCATGTCCGGTTTGCAAATAGATCTGTTCATCGAAGACTGTGAGCCGGCCCTATTTTCAATCCATTAGCAATCCCGGCGATCCTATCCTCGCTCGATCTCAGAATGTTGACGACAATGATACTCGAAAGGAACTTTGGAGATTAGTCACGAAACTAGAAACGATGATGTCGGATTCCAAATTAGCTATATCTGCGGCGCAACTACACAAGAGTCGATAGCTAAATCGCGTCAGGATTGCCCATCATGCAACCTTGAGGACAAGGTTCTCTAATGAAGAGGGCAATGTTACACGCCTAGTTTTAGACTACCCTTAGTTAAATAATAATTAGGTTGTTATTAGGTAATTAGTTAAAGAAATGGGTTGTTATTTTGTTGGGACCTCGTAGACTGATTTCTGTTCAATTGATTTCCAACTGAATTGGTTGGACATTGCTATTTGTACTGGAATGCTACAGTGAAGAAAAGGAAGGAATTACGTTGCTTTGCTTTCTGCTCTCCCCTCTCTCTCTCTCTCTCTCTCAGCCACCGGATTCTCTTCCTCACCTCGATCTCTTTCTCTCTCAAACTCTCTCACTCGTGCTCTCTGTTTTCCTTCTTTTCCCTATATCCTCTGCTAGAACTCCCCTCTCCTCGTCAATCTCACCATCTCGTAGCCGCTTACCACGATACAATCATGAAGCACGTATCATCCATGCAGTGAAGAAATCATGGCCTATAAAGCAATATAAAACATCGTGATGGGAGGACAGATATTGCATTTACTTGCACCTTCCAGTCTGAAATAACTTCTTTGTAAAACCATGATAAATGCATTCTATAGTCTGTAGCAATAGATGTTATGGCAGCTTGTGTGGTTTTTTTTTTAGGGGAGAAAAGGATTGGGCAAAGGAGAGCCCGACATGGAGTATTTTTCAAAAAACTGTCTTGTGGCCAAGAGATCAGAGTTTAAAGTTCACTGTGAGTGTAAAAAAGCAGGGATTGATCACTTATGTTTTGCTGATATCCTGCTTCTATTGAGCAAAAGGGGCTAGAATTCTGACAAGGTCATAAAGGAACAGCAAGAACATTTGAAGGTAAGAGTAATTTGGCTGCTAACTCTCAAAAGAGAAGTGCTTAGCAAGGAAGAGTTGCTGAGGAAGAGAAGAAGGATATGCTGACAGTTTGGGGAGTAAAAGGGCAGCCAACCTTGCAAGTATCCACAGATCCCATTACCTACCTGTAAACCTTCTACAAAGCAATACACAGTCTCAATTAATAGATATAGTGTTGGCCAAGTTAAACACTGGAGTGCTGAAACTCTCACATGCTGGTAGATTACAATTGGTGAAAGCAGTTCTGATGTCTTTGAACCTGCATTGGCTCAACTTTTTTGCTTCCACAAGGAGTAGGTGAGGAAATAGAGGCTGCTTCTAGATCATTCTTGTGGTTAGTGACCGCATTGAAATGAACAAAAAAACTAGTGGCTAAGTAGGAAGTTTTAAACCCAAGGAACTGGAGGCCTGGGCTTGCTCAAACTTGAAGAATGGAACAAGGCAACCATGTTCAAGCATATTTGGACAATTGCAAAGAAATGAATAGATTCATGGCACCAGAAGAAGTTCATAATAAGCAGCGTGCACCTCGGGAATTGGAAGTGTTGCTCAAGAGTAGACATGAATTCAAAGTAGCAGTCTAACATTCTGCTGACAGCTGTGAATGGAAAGGTCAATCAAATGGGAGATTTTTTATTATCTGTGAAATCCTAGTTCAGAAAGAGGTGGCAGTTCCTTGATACAGATTGATGCAGAACAGCAGCAGTATGCCTAGACAAGTTGCACACTTTCGATTGCTGTGAGACATGTTGCAGATTAAAAATCATATAATGACATGTTGTAGATTAAAAAACATATAATCAGCCAAGGTTTTGTCGATTGATCACATATAAGAACTGTGCAAAGCTAATTCAGGGAGCAGGAAACATATTTTCTTCTATAGTACATTGACTAAAAGTGTCAGAGGCTGTCTTAGAAAGAATGAAACTAAGAAGTTCTCATGCAGATCCGTCATTTGGTGTACATGGTTTTCAAGAGCAGCAATAAGAGGGATGGTAGGGAAAATATGCTTCAAAAGCTATTGTGGCCTCTATGGTATGTAATGTTTGGTATAAAAGAAACCCAAGGTTCTAGCAGGACAAGATTTCAGAGCCTATTGGTGTGACACAAAAGGTTATTCAAGAGCTAATAATGAGATTTCTCCATGTATAGCTTGCCTCAGTATAGTAGTTGATTGCAAATTATTGTAACGCCTATTGTAACGCCTTGGTGAATGCCCGGGTGAAAGTGTTTGGAGTCATACGTGATTTATGAAGTTTTAACTTTACTGATCAAACAAAAAAAAATCTACTTGAAGATAATTAATTTTCGAGATTAACCAATGCTAAGAATTAGATTCCTTATCTCCATATTCCATCAGCAGAGCTGTTCACTGCAAATTGTTGTAACAATTGAGAATACTCAGGTGAAACTGTGAAAGTGCTTAAGAGTTATAAGTGATCAATGGAACTTCATTTACAGAGCAAACAAAAAAAGATGGAAAATCAGGAAAATGGGGTCAGTTTTGTGTCTAGTTAAGTCATGATCGGGCCATATCAAGTCTCAAGTCATCACTGGGCAGGTTGGGTACAGCTGCAGATCACCTTTATTTTGGGATAATTTGATTTATTTTAGGTTGACTAGGTTCAAATTGAATGTTTGAACTTTTAAATTTTGACTTTAGTTTTTCAAATTGTGTCAAATTTGCCCTTTACAGAATTGGAAAGCAGGAAATGAAACGACCACTTTGAGCCAGTTCATTCCATGTCCAAGTCATGTACCCTTTGTTTGGTTCCACAAAATATTGAAGAAAAGGAAAAAAAAATCAGGAAAAACTAAAAGTGAAAGAAATGGGAAGGGAAATTTTCATTTTCTTTTCTTTTATTGGATATTGAGAGACTACATTGATATCTTTCTTAGAAATTTGTTTTTCTTGGATATTGAAACTGATGAGTATAATATCCGACAGTCCAAATAAGAAGGCCCAATACAGTTTTAACTCAAGAAACCCAGCTCAACGGCCCAAAACTCCTACGCGGCCCTTAAAGCTTCCTCAGCTAATTTCAATAATTATGGTCGAGGTCCGTCTAATGGCCCAGGACGGTTACTCAATTAACGGCATCAGGCGTTAGTTGCAACCGTCACCGTCAGTTTTTCCGACGGATAACCGCCGCCTACCATTTATAAATACTGATTCTCTTCATTCAAGAATGACAACTTGATAAGGACAAGACTTAGCCTGAACAAACTTGAGTTCTTTTAGACAAAACACTACAACAACCAGAGTACAAATTATCTCTCTTTTAAATTAAGATGCCTAGAGCGCAACTCCTTGGACTCACAACAATTTATTATATCCCATCTCTTTCTTCATATTTAAGAAAAATACTGACTTGAGCATTAGAAGATATACCGGGGAACGAATCCCGCTAATCCTTTGACTGTTGTTTATGATTGCACGGGGTTTGATTAAAGGTTTACGGAGATTAAAGATTTCAACGACCGACGGCCAAATTTCTTCATCTGTACGACAATTAGATCTTCGGAAACAACATTGGCGCCGTCT
>JAOVVI020000734.1:0-14296 GCA_028571085.2 Nepenthes alata | reverse complement strand
GCGTAACCAAAACAATTTTAAAAAAATAAAAAAGAAAAATGGTAAATTCTAAAGCATAAGTTAGTACGCCAGTTAGGGAGGCCAGTTCAGGTGGTAACAGTCCTCCCATCGTTGATCGAATGGAAGTTCACCCAGATACCTGTGTACGAGCACTTGCTAAAGCCGTCCAGACAATTTGTACAAGATTGGATGAGCGGCCAAAACGAGTCCCTTCTTCAGCCTCTCAAACAGCCACATCCAAAAAAAAGAAAAATAGGGGAAGAAAATACCTCTCAAAAAAGATTGACTACCAAGACGACCTCAGAACTAAAACGGCTTCAAACGAAAAAGTCCCGTCACGACTTGAAGGTCGCTTAAGTTTCCGAGTCCAAGAGGATAGTTTTAAAGATGAAACCTTCGATATTCTTGTGACGATAGGGAACCCACGTTCCGTGGAGAACCCTCTCGTAGTGAACGCCCTCCAAGGATTGTGAGCGGCCCAGTTTCACAGTCCGCCCAAAAACCATCCGAGTTGAGGAATCTCCTTAATGAGAAAAGGATGGCCACTCCTCCCTGAATCGAGGAAAAAGTCGACAGAATTTGGGATCATGTCTTTGGAGAAGGCACTGCAGGAAAGATAGTTGACTTGCGACGGTCTCCATTTACAACGGAGATCAATATGCGATCACTACCGCATAAGTTCAAAATGTCAGCTTTGGAGCCATATGATGGAAGCTCTGATCTTATGGATCAATCAGATCACTTCTATACACTCTTAAGTTTTCAAGGTTTGGATAAGGTAGCAATGTGCCTCTGCTTCCTTCTGACCTTGAAAGGCGATACCCGAGCATGGTTCTATCGCCTTTAACCAAATTCCATTTGAACTTTTCAAATTTTGGCTAATAATTTTTTATCTCAGTTTACCTCCAGTAGGAGGGAAGAAAAACAACCCTGGCATTTGGCCCGAGTAAAGCAAGAGCCAAATGAAAGTATAAGAAAATTCTTGGCCAGTTTTACGGCCGAAGCCAGGAAAATTCCTAAGCTCACTGAGGAAGTGAAGCTAGGCGCTTTTGTGTCTGTGTTGGAACCCGGTGACTTTTTTAGGGATATGGCTCACAAGAACCCTTAGACCTTTAGAAATGTAGAGGCCATTACTCGTACCTATATTGCAGTCGAGGAGGCCAACAACGCAAAATGGCCGAAGGGCCAACCCCACCAAAAGACAACAGAGGGGAAAAGAAAAAATGGGGATAATGTGGGTCCCTGAGGATCGAAAAAGTAGCAAAAGTTCAAGTCGGCACCAAGAAGAGGATTCAGACTATAAGATCTGACTCCCTTAAATGACTCCCGCACTAATATCCTGATAAAAATTCGAGATGAGAAATTCTTTAAATGACTGAAGGCGTTAAAGAACCCAAATGGTGGTGACTAGTCAAAATATTATCATTACCATCGGTGCGGAGGGCAAAGTACCGAGGACTGCAGAACGCTACAGAAGAAAATTGAAGAGTTAATCCAGAAAGGACAACTCGACGGATTTCTACAAAGACTTGGAAAGACTTCCGGAGGAGCAGACGGAGATGAGGCCGAGTGGCAACTGGAGTCGTAAGCATAATTTCCACACGACCCGCTCGGGATGACGTTCCGAAAAGCTCGAGAATGGCCATCAGCCACAAAAAACTAAGGATAGAAAATAGGGATGATGTTATTAGTTTTAGTGATTAATATTTAACTCATGTAACATCCCCTCATTCTAATCCTTTGGTTGTAACTGCATTCGTTTCGGACGGTAGTATAGACTATCAATTGATATGAGTATTTATTGATAATGAAAATTCAAAAAATTTCCTTTATTTAGATGCATTTTTTAAATTAGGACTAAGACGAAGTCAATTGAGAATCTCAAAAGGATCCTTGTACGGATTAGATAATGAGCCTGTACCCGTACAAGGGGTGATCCAATTAGAAGTCACGTTGGGTACATATCCGAGGACAGCTACCAAGATATTTTCTTTCTTGGTTGTAGATCTTCCATCGGTCTACAATGTTATTCTCGGACGACCCTGCTTAACCACATTTGGGGCAGTGACTTCTATTCTGCATCTCAAAGTAAAATTTCTGACTCCATTTAGTATCGAAGAGGTCCTTGGCGATCAAATGACTAGGTGGACTTGTTATTTATCTCAAATCACTCAAACGCCAACAAGTCAACTGATCTAGGACCTTGATCTCCGTGATGAGACGACGTTACTACAAGCCCAGTCTGGTGAATCGACAGATCAGATTCCACTAAACTCTAATGATCCTGAAAAGCATATTCAGATCGGGAGTTCTTTGTTTGAGCCGTTCTGAAGTCAAAGTATCGACTTCTTTAGACAAAATTCTGATGCTTTTGCTTGGACACCTAGCGACATGCCAGGTATACCAACCGGAGTAATGGTCTATAAGTTGGGCCTAAATCCCGACTATAAACCTGTCCAGCAAAAACGAAGGAACTACTCGATCGAGAAGTTGATTGCCATTCATGAGGAAGTGAAGAAACTCCTAGATGTTGGGTTTATTAGAGAAGTTCAGTACCCAAACTAGTTATCCAATATGGTCATGGTGAAGAAAAGTAATAGAAAGTGGAGAATGTGCATTGATTTTACTGATGTCAACAAAGCATGTCCGAAGGACAGCTTCCTATTACCAAGAATTTATTTGCTCGTAGACTCCACTTCTGGACACGGATTGCTCAATTTTATAGATGCATACTCAGGCTACAATCAAATCCAAATGAGTCCAGAGGACGAGGAGCATACGTCTTTTGTGACCGACCAAGGGACGTACTATTATAAAGTTATGCCCTTCGATCTGAAAAATGTTGGTGCAATTTATCAGCGCCTTGTTAACAAAATATTCGAGGCTAAGATCGGACGAAATATGGAAGTATATGTGAATGACATCCTCGTAAAGAGCAAACTACAGAATGACCATATTCGCGATTTGGACGAGGCATTTAATGTCTTGAGGACACACCGATGAAGCTTAATTCGACCAAATGCACCTTTGGAGTAACCTCGGAAACATTTTTAGGCTTCATTGTTTCGCACCGAAGAATGGAAGGCAATCCAGAAAATATTAAGGCTATTTTGGATATGAATCCTTCTCGGACGGTGAAGGAAATCCAAAAATTAACTAAAAAATTGGCAACACTCTCACATTTCTTGGCTAAATCGGCTGAGAAGTACTTACAATTGTTCAAGATGTTGAAATCCATAAAGGCCGCGGGCTTTCAGTGAACTACAGAATGTGAAGCTGTTTTCTAAGAACTCAAGGAGTATCTTTCTCATCCGCCACTATTAACTTCTCCACAATAAGGCGAGGAGTTATTCTTGTATCTGACTGTGTCCGAAGCTGCCTTAAGTTCGGTCTTGATTCGAGAAATGTACGATGGACAGAGACCAGTATATTATGTCAGCAAAATCTTGACCGACACAGAAACTCGTTACACTCGTGCTGAAAAGATAGCAGTGGTGCTTGTATATTCCACTTGGAAACTTCGACCATATTTCCAGGCGCACAGGATAATTGTCCTGACGGACCAACCATTAAAAGAAATCCTGCAAATGCCAAATGTGTCAGGACGATTGGTCAAATGGGCTATTGAATTGGGAGAGTTCAACTTAGAATTCTGACCGAGGCCGTTCTTGAAAGGTCAGACTTTCTCGGATTTCATTGTTGAAACAACACCAATTCTAGATGCCTTTGATGTTATTGGGACCAATAGTCCCCAAAATATTCTGACATGGACTTTACACATAGATAGCTCTTCAATGCAAGTTGGTTGTAGAGCAGGAGTAGTATTAAGAACACCCGATGGGTCAAAAATAAAATATTCAATGACCCTCAGATTTCCAATGACGAATAACATGGCCGAGTACGAGGCACTACTCGCTGGATTAAAATTAGCCAAAGAGTGCTCTGCCACAAATCTTATAGTATACAGTGATTTGAATTTGGTTATTAATGAAGTCGAAGAAAATTTTGATACTATCAATCCACTACTTTCCCAATATCTCTCCAAGGTGCAAGGTTTGATTTCCACATTTGATAATGTGAAAATGATTCACATTCCACGATAAGAAAATGGAAAAGCAGATAGATTAGCAAGGGTTGCTGCTACAGAGATCCAGAGCAGTACACACAAAAATTACGTGAAATTCTCAAAGTACCTAGCATCAATGACCAACAGCAAGAAGTTATGCAAGTAACCAATTCTGATAATTGGTTGACTCCCTATATGAAGTATCTATCCAATCGCATTTTGCCAGAAAAGCCAGATGAAGCCAAGCGTGTGAAAAAGGCAGTGGGAAGGCATACCATTATAGATGAAAAGTTGTACTGACGAGGGTACTCAATTCCATACCTACGATGTCTTGCATCAGAAGAGGCCGAGTACGCCCTTGGTGAACTACACCTCAGTATCTGTAAATCCCACATTGGTGGCAGAAACTGTGCCTTTAAGCTCATGAGGCAAGGATATTATTGGCCCACTATGAAATATGACGCAATGGACTTCGTCCGAAAATGTGAGAACTGCCAAATGCATGGGAACCTCACCCATCAGCCACATACAGAACTACGAGCTCTGCAGTCGCCATGGCCGTTCGTACAATGGGGAATTAACATCCTCGGACGCAACAGAAACTATTTTTCTTGTTTGTTGTCAAGAAAAAAAAAATAAAGTGGAAAAATAGCTTTTAATGCTCCTCCGTCACAATCTTAGGATCATTTACTCAATAGCTATCCTCGAAATGTTCATAATTCCTTTTTCCATGGTGGTCATTAGGAAAAGGTTTGTTTGAAGTAACCAAACGAATTTGTTGCTCATGGTAAGTCATGATGTGTTTGTTGGCTAGACAAGCCACTATATGGTTTGAAATAGTCCCCATAGACTTTGTTTGGCAAGTTTAGAGAGTTTGTGCTATAGTTTGGACTCTCTCATTCCGATAGTAATCATTATAGTCATTTGTACTGGTGTATTCTTCTTGTTGGTTATGTGAATGATACTTTCATAACTAGATGATATCGTGAGGGTTTCTCTATTCAGCCACCTATTTCCCTCTCTCTTACCTTCCATTCTCCTCCTACAGTTTCAAACTGTGAAGGATTTGCTACTGACAAAGTTGGCAACCTGATAATGAAGATATCAAATTTTGGTCAGTTCATTTCAAGTTAACGTACTTTAGAGTCCAGGTTACTGGGGTCTCATGCAGCACAAGTCAATGACATTTCAGATTTGGGCTGCTTTTGGTTCAGCTCATTCGGGCATTGGATTGTTGGTCAGATTGAATTCGGGTTTGAATTGCATTTGCATCGGGTAAGATAAGCTATAAGCCAATAGGCATACAAGAAAAGAGCTCTTTTTAGGTTTTAATCCTTAGTTAAGATTGCAGTGAAGCACAAACACGCCCTTCTGTTCTGCAAAATCACATAATTGTATGATGGAGGCAGACAAGGGGAGAAACAGGGATTCATTCGAAGAAAGGTAAACATCATTCCCAGGGGCTTCTCCTCATAGTCACTGAATCAACTCAATGACTATGGCTGACTTCAATATACACCAATGAGGATGTAGCCAAGCTGGTTAAGACTGCGGCCCTGAGACCAACAGGTCACTGGTTCAATCCCTCCTCTCCATATATACCTATCAATGAATGAAAGTACGAGCTGATTACATCGCATCAAATGTATGGAAGCAATCAATAAAGAAAACTATGATATAACCCCCAATACCCAAATACTGCAATAAAAATCAAGGGAGTCTAAGTTGTCAGCACCTTCTAAATTGTAAGAGCATTCATTAGTCATTACCAAGAAACATCCAGTTATTTATATCTATCTATTCCAAGGTCTCTTTTCTTATTTACTATAGCTTTAAAATAGTATGTTTTTATAGCAGTAGTTTAATACTTATTAGCAGGGGGGAAGAAAAAAGAAAATTATTATGTACTCCATCCGTATATTCTTTATCCCTATATAATACTAGACAAAATAGAACAATCTTATAAGGGAGATGATGTAATTCTTCTTTCTGGAGGTTCCAAGGATTTGACTGACAAGTGGCTGACAATTTCATCAAATGCTTGTGACAAACCCAAGGAAGTTTATCTACTGCAAACATCAAAACAAGATTATCCAGCAAGTTAAAAAAAATGGTATCTTCTGAAGCTGACTGTTTTTATCCTCTTTCCAGTATTTACACATTTTAAGCACAAAACTAGAACAAAATATCAAAAAAGGAGGCAAAATAAAAGAGAAATCACCTCTCGGGCAACAACAAGAGCAGTTTTAAGAGACAGTCCATCAAAATATACAAGTTGTGCACCATCTAGAGCAGACAACAAATTTGAAGGGGGGAGATCATCAGGTGTCATGGGAGGATATCCCGGATGATAGATAGCAGTGCGAGTTTTCCTGAAAACACATCAGGAAAAAATTCAAGCCCCCAAAGATGAAACTCTGCAGAGTAGTACTTTTCTGCAAAGGCACAGAATTCATAACATATAGCCTTCTTTGCAGACCAGAGTAAGCAGGGGAGCCTTGTTCCTTGAGAGTCAGACTTGGTGCATCGTTAACGTTGCTTCACTGTGATTTGGAAATCACAGATTGAAACAAAGAAAACATCTTTACATTGCAGAAGTAAGACTGCATAAATCTGACCCTTTCAGAGCCAGCAACGCATGAAGCCAAATACACTAGGATACCATTTTTAAGAGTCTAGGCAATGGGCACTAACACAATCTTTCAGAAAAGCACTCCACAAAATTGAAATTTTTAATGAGGACTGGAGGAGGGAAATCATAGTTATCATTTCCTAATAGAAACTTAACAGCATATTTGAGGTAACAATTATGTTTTAGGAACAAAAAAGAAATGAAGTCCCGAGAAACATAAAGAGGTTACACAGTACAGTGCACAAAAAATAATTTGAAAATGAACTGAATTTAACATGTAAAAAGAAGAATATCAAGGCGATCTGTTTCTTTGTCCCCTATTAAAGATGGACAATGATACAATAAGCAAAATGAATGACCTTAGCATTAGACAGGAGTATAGACAACAGTAAATCATAATTCAGAGACATTAATCAATACTGGCAAGTGGGTAACAGTAATTCATGATTCAGAGTATTAACAACTATCAGATTTTAGAACTAATCAAAATAACTACAATGAGAACACATACCAAGAGCAGCAGCAACTCACACAGCAAATAAGTCAGGATTTATTACCTCACAATCAGAACATTAATGCAAGGCTCATGATAAATGTTTTGCCTTTGATGCAGTCATTTTAGGTAAATTACATCTGTTAAGTAATTCTTAACCAAGAGGTTGCAAATTCTGTAATAACATCCTCCATAGAGGCGGCACAACTGCAGAAGGTGGGGATGAGATCTCTGTCTGTGTGGCCATCGGGGAAGAATAAAAAGGGAGTTTATATATCAAAGTATTAAAGCAAGGATCCTCACGTTTCACTGTCAACTATGACATAACTAAACATTGAGCGCCCCTCCTTGGAGACCTGGATAAGAAAGAATTAATAAAACTCAACAAAGTTGCAAAGGATGCAAATTGAAGAATAAAAATGCCAGCAAAAAGGTGACACGATGGGAATAGGCAAGCTACTGTTAATAACATGATATTGAGCAAGCCTCCTACTTATCAAGGAACCCCCTCACATGTACCAATACATAACTAAGAAGCATCTTTTATAATTTCACCAAAAAAACAAGAGTCTCAAGGAACCAAATCATAGAAGATTAACAGTTTGGTGAAGGCCAGATGGTTTCACTTTCTACATGTCTCCTTACAAAAACTTTCTTTAGGCTTGAAGTTGGAATTTAGTAAAGACTCAATCCCTTCATTGCTTTGAAAGATAATCATAAAAATGGGGGCATCTTAGGAACAAACTCATGACTACTTAGTCAGAAGTACCCCAATACCATCTAAAGGAACCAACTCAACCCAAAAGCTTATGTCATTAGATAAATCCTCAATGGTGTTATATTGAAAACAAAACCTCTTACCAGGATTGGACCATAATTATTAGGAGATGACATCAGCCATGGAAAGAACTTATAAGCTATTGCAGCTTGGCTTTTCTAGCACAAGCTGGCCAGACTGACATTCTATTCATAGCAAATGAAGTTTCAATTGAAGACATTCATAAATTTACAGACAAGATTCTAACAGAGAAAAGAAAAAGAGATCAAGTGAAAAATCACAAAACAAAATTAAAAATACTTGAATCAAAAGGACTTTTCTAAAAGAATTCCTAAATAATGGAAGGTGCTAAAAGGAAATTGCGTAAATAATAAAAGATACTGCCTAAAAGAATGTCATGGCAACACAATAATCAATATCCTAAAATAACTATAAAAAATAAAATAAACTATTTTCCCCCTTCTGTCTTGCATTGCACCCCTCTTCATTCTCCCCTAATTGATAAATTCTCTTCCACTAGTTTAAAGCTGTTGGAGGAAAAAGTAGGAATAGCTCTGGACAGGAAAATAGGTGCCATAACGACATGACTAAGGTGGAAGTTGAAAGTCCAGGAAAAATGTAGGTGGCTGGAGTTGTTTTTCCCTAGGGTCTGCTAACTCTTCATGTATTGGAAAGTCAAAATTACCCTCCCATGATATGTGTTACCCTCTTGATCAATTAACATCAGATTGCATTTTCCAACTAAATGGAATATTATACCAGAGTTCTAGTTCTTTAGACATGGGCACCTCTTGAGTTGCAGGGTCATTTTAAGTGGGTTCATGAGCATGTTCAGCCTAGAACTAAGTCATCTCTGGAAACTCTGAATAAACTTCTGCATCCAAAGTTTTTGAAGGCATTATAAAAATTTCAACGAGTGAAGTTTGAAAATTTTCAATACTTATCTTCCACTTTTTTTGCATATCTTTTATCCCTTTATGTGGTGCTGACGTGCCACAAAACTGGCATCAATTTTTTCTTGCATTTGTATTTGAATCTGCGACATGGAGTTGGAAGAAGATTATGAAGCTGCGCCTCAATGCTCGGCTCATGATCTGCTACCGAATTGGAGATGGTGCTGGAACTTTCCTATGGACTGATAATTGGCATCCATTGGGGCCACTCAACGATAGATACACTCGGAGTGATTGATGACCATCACTGAATTGTCCCGAGACGCAAAAGTCCAGGACATCATTTGTCATGGGTCATGGAAGTGGCCAATGAGTACGATGTGGATGTAGCTAGCATTGTGAAGAACGTTCCAAATTACTCTCCAAATCCATCTCAAAAAGATAAAATTAGGTGGTTGGATAGTCCAAATTGTGTATTCACTGTGAAATTTGCCTACAAAGTCGTCCAAGTTACAAAAGCCACTGAATCTTCCAGTACCGTCATTTTGTTTTACTTTTTTTTTTTTTAGAGGGGGAGTAAATAGGACAGGTTAAACAGAAATTGGGCCTTCACTTCTGTTGACCTGATTAATTAGAAGCCCTTGGTCAAACAAGTTTTGACCAAGTGAACAACTCAAGCCACTCCTATTTACAACGAAAAAGAGGATGAGTTGAATATGTGTGCACAATGGCTGGATTGAGATAGCTTGTGTGACAGGTTTCAGATGAATGGTGGGTGTCTCAGCTAGTGGGTGTGGAAGTGTTGGGGTTTAAACAGAGATCCACAGCTAGGGCATGGATGCAACGAATTGGATTTAGGAAAGAGTTTCAACCGCTGGTTCCATCTGTGGGTTCTCAATTCACCGAAGGTGTTGGGCTGCTGCTGGTGGTTAATGAGGATTGTTCAATTTAGGGAGACGGTCAAGAAAGTTTTTTTTTTGTTTTTTCCTTTTCCCATTAGTTCTGAGAAGTGTGACTGCTTCTTGAATGGGATTGGGTTATATTTTCTAATTAACCGGATAGCTTCTGGCAGAGATGAAAGGGGGATGAAAGTGATGCTCACAAGTCACAATGGTTAGGATAGGCGACACACCTAAAGGTGCTCAACAACTCTTAGAACAGGATACACAATGGATTGACCTATGTCTTAGAAAGCGGCAATGGACAACCCTGATACCGATTGATGTAGGACAACCGAGCCTACAACACAAAGGAATAAAATTCCTTTTAACTCAGCAAATAATTCACCTATGAAAATAAGGATTGCATTCTCACTGATATATAAACTGAAAGGAGACAAAATATATGGAAATCTAGCTTAAAAATCACTACAAAAAATAAAGATACATGACTCAAATGCACTTCCCTAAAGAATAGTACCTAAAATAATAAGATGCCAAAAGGAAATTTTATAAAAAATAAAAGACAATGCTTAAAAGAATATCACTGGCAAAAACATTCTGTATCCTCAATAAATCTAAAAAAGTAAAAAATAAATTAATTCTCCCTTTTTGGCCTTGCACCCCATCCCAATTCAAAGAGATCTAAACTTACCACAGCAAAAGAAGTATTGACACCATCAGCTTCAAACTCCTCTATCAAACTTCTTCCTTCAGAATTATCTGCAACCTAACATGCAACAAAGTAGAGACAAGCCAACACAGCTTCTAAGTGGTCTCTAAGTGTTATGCAATGCTCTTTTCCATGAAAAAGAAGGACCGAATTAAAATACCTTCGATATTATTCTTGGGCTTAGTCCCAACCGAGCAGCACATGTCAAACCATTCCCCACATTTCCACCCCCTTGAACCTGCAAGACCAACCCATCAGAATAAGATTGAAAATTTTGAATTTCCAGAAATTGGACCATGCCTTTTTGTTAAATAAAATTACTAGGAACATACAGAAATGAATTGCTAACAAAATAGAAACAAATGGGGCATAACAAAAAAGTAAACAACCAAATGCATCGACAAAAAAATCAAACAAAGTAGTTCAACTCTGGAACTGGATATAAACTGGCTATCTAATAAAATGTTAGACAAATTTTGATGCCTAAAGCTATTCAGTTAGCGTTGTTAACACATTTAAGTAAATAACCAGAGAATGATAGAACTTGAAGACAATGAAACAAGAAAGAACCTTTATGCAACCTCATATATTCAACAAAAAGAAAAAGGTTATGGAGGGATACATGTTTAGAGCATTGACCATCATGATACATGTTTGCAACCTCACAAGAAGAACCCTGATTGTCCATGCTTCAAAGTGCAAACTGATTGGACCTCTAAGCAAAATGTCAGAGGTCAAAATAATAAACAGAGAAAATAAATGCACTCAGGATGAAGTATGAGATGGGTGGCAGATGATTTGGGAAAAGAAACGTAGCTAAGGCAGATAGAGAAGATTCAAGTAAGCTGTTTAACCATATTCTTGCTCTGCAAGCCTATATCAAGCCACCGAAGAATAAACAAAGAGCCAAAAAAAATGAAAGTCATTGATTATATAAAACCTTTTGCGATTCAATTGAAGATATTGATCCTACAAGAACAGTGGTTATTGCATATATTGGAAAGAATCTTCTCCACAAGGGGTCCCAAATGACATGCTGTAATTAGAAATTGCATGCGCACTCACAGGCAGCTTTGGGTGCAATTTGGGCAACAATGGCTACTGCAGCATCATTTGGGTCGCAAATGGGACAAACTTCTTTTGTAGATATACAATAGTCCTAAGATCAGACAAGTTTAGCTTGGTAGTTGGCTACTAAATTGAGGAGGCCAATGAAACTCAATTCCTAACAACTCCACATCTTACATATTAAAAAGAGCAAGCATGAGTTGCTCATAACAAAAAGAAATAAAAGTAAAAAATAAACAAGTAATTTGCCTCCATCCCAAAAATTAATTATTTTGATTTTAGACTCCATAAGTGGTTATGGGAATTCCTTCAGGAAAAGAGAGAGTTCTTGAGAAGAGATATTAAAGAAAAGTTTAGGTCCTGCCATTTCTATTGGTCTCTTTAAGCTCTGGCACTAGTTATGGTGTGGGAATTTGTAAATTAGTCATGAAGGACTGCAAAAAATTCTACCAACATATT
The DNA here is from genome assembly GCA_028571085.2 of Nepenthes alata. NCBI lineage: Eukaryota > Viridiplantae > Streptophyta > Magnoliopsida > Caryophyllales > Nepenthaceae > Nepenthes > Nepenthes alata. Next base: position 2,296 of record JAOVVI020000734.1, on the reverse strand, counting down.
TGCTTTGAACTGGGAAGGACTCTTTAATTTATTTCTGGTTTGACAGATGGTGTGAAGTCTAGTACTGAAAGACGAATTCCTATCATTTTCAGATATGCTATTACTCTACGGCATCTGTGTTACATTACATGTTGACTGGGCTAATCTGCACCTGTTGGGAACCCTCACTTCTTTAAATGGACTTTTGGATGAAGCCTGCTTCAACTGCAGAAACTTGCTTTGCTTTTGCACAAAATGGTTCATAGCATTGACTGTGTCAAGGCTGAATGGGAGTTAAATAAAAATGGGTTTTCTTTGTTGCATTTTCTTTATTCAGCTATAAAAAGAAGAGGAGAAGGTCGCTTCCCTTGGAAGATGGATGCCTCTTCAAGAATATCTGTTTTTACATGGAGATCTACATGGGAATGGAGTTTGACATAAGGCAATCTGCAGAAGAGGGGGGTTTGCTCTTGCAAACTGATGAATGCTTAAAAAAATACCTCTGAGTCGGTGAATCATTGTTTAGGCACTGTGAAATTGCCAGGACAACTTAGGCGAAGCATATGGCAGTTCAGTGGGTTCCAATGGAATCTGTAAAAATGAATCTTTTTTCCTGCACATGTTCCCACATAAAGATAGAGAGATGTCAAGGTCCACCAAATGGAGCGGCTCCCATATTTATCTTACGGTCAAAATTAGAAGTTAGGTAGATAAATATTAGAGATTGAATAGCCATTAAATCACTTAATGCAATCTCCACAATTCATCCATCCAACTTCTAATTTTTACCGTTAAGTGGATATGAGAGCTTCTTCACTAGGAAGACCATAACAACACTCATAATGATACTCAAAGATAACTCTCTCACTCTCATTCCTCTCACTATTTTGTGTTTATTTGGAGTGTGGGGAATGATGTTGCATTTGGAAAGAGAGTTTTGAACGTGTCCAACTTTCAATATGAATCGCTCAATCAGTTTTCGGCTTGGTACAAAATTTGTTTTACTTTTCTAAAGTAATTCTTTCCTAAATAATTTACACAGGCAGTTAAGTTTCATCATTTCTTTGATGTCTTTTAGGCACCTTTAAGATTTAAAACTGCATTTAAGTGTAAAGAACCCAGCAAATCCAAAAGTAAGTTATGTTTGGTAAATATAAAGGAAAACTATAGAGATTAAAACTATGTAAAACTTGGATGATCGCAAATTATATTTTGCAAGCTCAGTCTTCATAATTATCCACGTAGTATAATGGTTGCAAATCATCTTAATAACATGACCAAACCCTCGAATAATGTCTTTTTTTCTACAAATCCTTCTATAATAACTCTTTCTTCCATCAAGAATGTCATTTTCATCATCAATATCAGTATTATTATAGATCAGAATAATAGAATCAATAAAAATAAAAGCTATGGGTGAATGACACTTATAATTTTCATCGTCAGGATCAGTGCCATTCAGATCAGAATAATAAATCCAAAAAATATAAAAGCAACGGCATCATGCTACAATTTATCAACGCAACATAAACTACCTGCCGGTAGTAAAAGGGTCAAGGAGAATTCCTAAAATCCCCCATCAACCACCAAGCAAGCTCTTATAGTTACTGATACCCAACAGCAATACAACAGAAGGCAATAAAAATAAAACAACCCCGTGAAATTCGGAAATCAAAAGTAGTACCTTGAAGTTACTGCTTCTGATCTTCTCGTCGGGCTTCGGAAAAGCATCTACCATCACCAGATAATCCATCGACGCACCCCCACAACCTACCTGCCGTCATCTCACACACGCTCCTCTCCGAGTCAGACATCACATTATATCCTGGTATGGTAATAGCACGGAAAACCTACATTACTAAAGGAAATGGGGAAACGGATTCTCACAATGATGCGATCGTCAGGGAGAGGAGAGAGCGCCTGAGCCGTCACATTCATCCTGAAATTTCTCAAAAAGAACCAAAAGCGACGAACAGTTACAGTTTCTCCACAACAGGAAAAGCTTCCTGAGGGGGAAAAAAACCTGGAAATTCGAGATATACACAAGCCTAGAATTAGATGATACCTGCTTCGTTTCGTAAAGCATAAGCTGACGAGTGAGAAAGCGAGCCCACAAGAAGACGGTGATGAAAATTGAAATGGCGGTGCGGGAGCAGAGAAAGAGGATAGAGATTTGGTGAGGGTTCCACTAGAAGTAGCAGCACTCAGAGAAAGCATTTTCCAATTTTTTTTAGAGTCTATAGAGGATTCAAACACAGAGTGTAGCAGAACAGATATGGCACGATTGCTGATGAGTAAACTTGGCAAGTGAAGAAGA
>JAOVVI020000733.1:0-23601 GCA_028571085.2 Nepenthes alata | reverse complement strand
CCAAACGTGTTCCAAGCATGACTAAATGCATTGGAATATGTCAGAATTAAAAAAAAAAACTAACAAAAAATTTGGACACATGATGGTGTGTGTCCAACACGTGTCGGGGTATGTCAAAAGAGTATCAGTGTCTGATATGTATTAGACACCGACACTATAACCCTGAGAGAGTATCGGTGTTTCTTAGTTATATTCTATCTAATAGATTCTATTAATCTATTTTATTATATATTTTTTGAAAGAATCATAAAATACTTTTCCTAAAGTAAAACTTATAGACGATTTTCTTTTAAAATTCTAAGAAATTGCTAGTCTAACGCATAATTTTGTTACCCTTGTGAACAATAACTAGAAACATATGAAGTATATGGTTAACCCAAAAACGAAAGTTTCACAAGGTAAGGGGATTGGAGCAAGCTCCATAAATGTAAATATTGGCCGATATATATCAGGCCCTCCGATACCAATATGTTTACTGATGCCGTAATAATATTGCGATATATTTTCATAAAAATGACATATCGTGATACATCGTCAATATTCAATATATCGGCCAATACACTCTATCGGCTTATGATTTTTAGAAACGTTTTTCAGTCTAATACTAATAAATAATGTATGATGCGTCCGATATCAATATTTTCATCCATAGGAAAATCCCTATGCAAATATAGCTGAAAATCAGATGGTTCTTGGCATTGGAAGAAACTAATAAAGATCAGATTATTTCAAGACAGGTTGGATCAGATGGGAACTGGGGGGGACAAGCACCTCATACGGCACTCACGTGGCTGGGCATGGCATTTGAGGTGTACTTAACTGGCATTCGTGCTTCGATTTGGATATATGAGCCTTCTTTTGCTGATTTTCATCACTTGAGTAGGAAAAGGGAGAAAAGATAGAAAGTGAATAGTCAAATAGGAAGAGAAGAGAAAGAAGGAAATGGATTTTAGAACTATTTCGTGACAGATCTAGTGAATCTAAGGTTAAAGGCAAGTATATTTAAACCCATTCTTTAGTTTATTTTTGAAATTTTTTGATTTCCTTTTGATACTTGTTTAAAAGTATATGCATGTTACCATTTACGCTCATTTTTTGAATATTATTGCATGTATGTATATTTCACTAAATATTTTGATATTTTAGTTGATTTTTACTTAATATTTTAAAATTTATTTTGTTTTTTACCAAACACTTGGGTATTTTGAAAGATTATGTTTTAATATTGAGATATTGTAAAGAAAATCATGAAATATCTGAGCATTTAAACTTACATGCTATTTTGTGATATTATCAGAGTTTGAGATGGAAAAAAGTTTTACATATTTGTTATAGAGTTCTCCTTTTGACGAATGATAACTATTATAAATAAATTGATGACTTATATTCAAACATGTCCTAATATAGTAAGTATATTTGAAAAGCGAACCTATCATCCACAAGTAGAAAAAAGAAAGTAGGGTTTGACCCCATTTATAAGGTAATATAGACGGCCTATTTACTAGTATTGAATAGTAACGTATTGGCCTAAGGTTATAGGAAATATGAGTAACCCGTTCTTTGCAATTTTCCTTTTAATTAGTCGATGTGCGTGTGATAGATTCTTGATTCTTATATTTTGATATGCTTTAATCTTTATATTTTTTACATGTTTTTATATGTTTTGGTCTTTTGATATTATTCGTATGATTTGTTCATTTTGAATATTTGCATATTCTAAATTGCTTGTATGAAATCATGGTTTGAAGTGTATTTATTAAAACATTGGACACTTTAGATTTTCGCATGAAATTTATGACTTTTGCCCTTCCATCTATTTTATTAACATATGTTTGTATAAACATATGTATTTATACTTTAAGAGTTACGCTCACATTTACAATTGTTTTCAAAATCCTTCTAGATTAGTGAGTAGTGAATTTTTGTAGGACATGGACAAAAGATCAATTGAAGACTTTTGTTTAGCTGTATTTGTAATATTGTAGGTTATTTAGATTTGATACATTGTACTAAATTTAAGTATTTTTAAGTTCCACAATTTGGGATTTTGGGCCGGTGAGCAAGAATAAAGTTATGTACAATTTTGTTGTTATATATTAGGTATTTTGGTTACATCCTATTCATCGCAATGATTGATGGATTGAACAGGTATAATATTATTTTAAAATCGGATAGAGGTAGTTTGATTATTCATATGACTGCTGCGATTTATATTTAATTATATCACTAATAAAATTCGTATGTAATGTTCAACCCGGCTTTGGTTATTGAATTGCAATTGTTTATGAAGAATTCTTATATTGACGTCATTATGATTGTCACAAACCCGGACACATGTTCTGGGGTTGAGACAATTGCAATATTATCACAATATTGGAAAATATCGGTATTGAAGGGCTAGTTGCAATTGGCACAATTGATTGCTTTGTTTTCAGTCGATTCTTATAGCAACTACAACAAAACAATGGTCACTGCAAACAAAGATGGGATGACTCTTATAGCTAGACTAACTCCATTAGAATTAGAACAAGAAAGGGGAGCTGTAAAATAAAGAAAAACCGGTGTCATCCCCATCTCCTACTAAAAGCGAAGGGGACAAAAAGAAAAGCTTCCTACACATATCAGCCAATATTTACATCAATGGTAAGAGGTCAGCAATGAGAAACAAGATAAATAGACCATAAATCCCCCATAAAAAGGGGAAAAATACCCGCTGGCTGCTCCTTGTGACTATGTTATCAGCTGAATCACTGCCTTGTAAAGATGAGCACCTACTCCAACTCTCCCTATTTGAGCTTGTATATGAGCAACAATCCTCATTCTCACACTTGATCTTATCCTGAAAATGAGAATACACTCAGAATAACATGAAACATTCACATGTTCTTTAAATGATAGCTAAGATCATCCTCGAATACAAATAATCCACAGTCACATGCACACACGTTTCTCTCAAAGCGAAAACAGTGAAGAAAGAGCACCCAATTTCCAAAGGGGACTCCCTCTCCCAACAAAGCCAAAGAGAGAGGGAGAGATTTGGCACTTACTTGGTTTTGAGAAGATATAGAGAAAGAATAAATATAAAAAGGAAAGTAATTTTTTATGTTTAGTTTGCAAGGAAAGATGTAATGGAAAATACAAGAAAATGTAATATTAAGGGTTTGCAATAATTTCTTTTTATTTTTCTTTGGCAACTGAACAAATGAAAAATCATTTTATTTTTCGTGTGATTTTTTGCCTATATCCAAACAAAAGAAAGAATTTTTTTTTTCAATTTCTTAGATTTTTATTTTTTCTTTATGGTTTTTTTCCCTTAAATTTTCTAATAATCAAACAAACCCGTATTGTTCTGGTAGTTAACATGTAACTTGGGAGTTGGCAGGAATTGAACCCATGCTTACTAACAAGCCACCCTGATGAAAGGTGGCAAGAGCAAAGCATCTCCCATGCAACTTCAATAGACTTACTAGACAACGCCTATCAAGAGAAGGAACTATCTTTCATTAAGCATGAAGGCCACTTTTTCCTATGTTGGGAGGGAGAAAGGACTTTATGGCATAATACTTGCAAAATTTTATAAGATAATATTTTTCTACAAATCTTCAAATTATTAGATTATTTCACAATTTAAAAAGTGAAATGAAATATCATAACATCTAAATTTATACTTAACGTTCTTATCTTGAATAACTTGAAATCTATTTCTTTTTCTTCATCCTTATCTCTTTATCTTTATGAGAATTGAAGAAATTTTGTGAATAAAATGGTTAGTAATTTTTCTAGAGGGTTGAATATTTTGAAGGAAAAAGTCAAGACAGAAATTAAGAAACTTTCTTGAAATTTGAATTTTTAATAAACCGCCCTCACATTATCTATACAAACCATCTCTTTTATCCACACAATTATGATGGATAATTCTTTCATTTATGGAAAAAAAGAAGACTGATTTTTTAATTACATAAATACTTTTCTTTCTATAAAAAATTGGGCTAATTAAGAAAATAATTTCTTTAATAAAATATAATAAAACCATATAGGATCATAACATTTGGTCATTTTAATAAATTACTAATTATGTATATTATGTGGGACAATTCTAACAACACTTGCTTGAGTGCATCGCTGAATTACTTTTTGCAGAATTTATATTTCATACAAATTCTACCCCAGAATTTAAATACACCCTCTGAGTTATAGTGGCCACCAAGTTCATGCTGATTAGGGATTGCCCAGTATTCCAATCTGCAAATTCATGGTTTACCAATACCGGGCAGCCATGTACATAAGGCTCCTTGTAGGGTCGGGTCAAAAAATAACACACAAGGATAATGAGTCTTCATATGTAATGGTACTATATCGGTCACAATCACATCAATATCAAATATATTGAACAACATGTATCGATATTAAATATATTGGATGGAAGAAAGTTCCTAAAAATTATAAACTAACAAGGTTATATCGATCAATATATTACGTTATATCAGTCGAAATAGAAACATATTGTCATATTGTTATGGTATCAAGAAATATCAGTATCAAGGTCCGATACCGATATATATTGATAGATATCTGCATCAATCTTAAATGATATGACCTTCCCCAACATGATTCACTATGCAATGTCGACAAATCAATGCATAATCATTAATCACACCTGAGCTCAATAATATTTTGAGCTTTCTAAAATGTGATTGACGAGATCAAGTCTTAAACCAAATTGAAACAAGAGTATTTAATATAAGGTAAAGCTTACATACAGCTGTACCCGAGACTTCAGAAAGAATATCACCAACAGATTCTGTAGTTGAAAGAAATGGTGGAGCAGCAGATGAAGAGCTTGCAGCTTCAGTACTTGCAATATGAAGATGAGCAATTATCTCATACAGCAGGCTCTAAAAATAACAGGAAGATTGTCAGGAAAGATAATAACAAGAGTGCAATATACCAAACATTGGCACCACTTTTTTTTCTTCAAACTCTAATGGATCGAACAATAAGCATTGGCCATAATATTTACTCCATTATGGTCACCACATCCAATTTCTTAACCCTTAATTACAAAATACAATTTCAGAGTGCAAATACTGTTTTCACAGCAATTAAACCAATGCTAGCTGCAATTTTTAACCCCGGTTGATAGGCAACAACAATGTGTAATGAGCTGGTGGCATTGATGCAAATATTAGCCAATATATATCGATACGGCCCCCGATGCAGATATTTTTCGATACCATGACAACACTGCAATATATTAACAATTTTCTTATTGAATCCACAAATCCTTGTGTTTTTTAGTTACATTAAATATTATTAGAACTTCTTATAGTTAAATCACCACTATTCATACTAGTTCTTACACTGGAACTCTTTATATCTATCAATACGACCCTGTCATCTTATAATTTTTAAAAGTATTTTTCTTATAATGTATTTAATACCGATACGTATTATCCATTATATCCAATGCCAATATGGTCATGACCAATACCGACATTTTCACCCACGGCCAATGGTCATCCACCTTTAAGGTTTTCAGCTCCTCAAATCCTAAGGAAAAAAAAAAAAAGCAGGACACACACACACTTGATAATTAATAAAGTACAATGGGACGTAATGCACCCTCATCTGAACCTTGTTGTCTTGCCTTCAGTATACAAACCTTTTAGTGGGACCCCCCTCCCCCCGGTATAACAGTGGACCATATTGGCTCAAAACAAAAAAGAACTAACCACTAGGGTGGCAGTCCACCTCCTCATATTCCCATAATCTATCCCATTCAGATGTAATGTGCATCTCCAAATCATGGATGAAAATATTAGTATCGGTTGCGACCAAATCGGTATTGAGCATATCGGGCAATACATATTAGTATCGAATATATCAAGAAAACAAATTTTCAAAAAATGGTAAAACTGATGGAAGTTGTATTGGCCAATGTTTTATTAACCAATATATCACTTTATATTACCGATATGGAAGCATATCACAATATTATCGTGGTATCAAGAATTATGGACAAAAACATCGGTATTAGTATTGGTTATATCGGAATCGAACATATTGAACAATACGTATTGGTATCAAAATAATATCGAATGAATTTTTTTTTTAAAAAAATCGTAAACTAACAGAGTAGTATCAATCGATATATTAGTTGGATTGGCTGATACGAAAACATATAGCGGTATTGTCACGATATCGAAAAATAACTGTATTGGGAAACCCCGATACCAATAAATATTGGCTGATATTTTCATTAATGACTATGACACACCCTCTTACCCTAAACAGCTATAAAACAAAATGACAAACGGTTCTAAAACAAAATATGCATACCACATCCTCTTACCCCAACTTATTTACCAACTGCATATCTGGTTTAAGCACCAATGCATCCTACAGCCCCATACATCAGACCAACCAGACACATGCATACTCAAACATTTACACACGCAACAAAAGACAAGAAAAAACATAAAAATACAGATTCAATAGGAAGCTTTTCAGATGCTAGCTGAACGGCTGGATGTTTATCTTTGACAAGAGGGCAAGCATCGTTGCAACAGTAAGGCTCATTTGTTGTGACCTGGAGGTCACAAAACTATAGAAACTCTCCCTATAATGCAAGATATGGTTGTGTGCACTGGCACTTCACGATATGGGAACCTAGTGTATAAAATTTGCCCTTGTTTTTCCATAAGGCAGGATGAACTTTGGAAACAAAATGAAGCAATTACTATCCGAAATTAAAATGAAATATGACAAGCATTTTCCAGTCCAGCTGAGGTCTTCCTATCAATCAATAGAGACAGATTTGGGAAAGGAACATTATATGCAGAAGAATACCTCATCCATGCCAGTATCAACCTTGAGATTCTCCAAATTATTATATATCTGGGGTTTATTTGTGAAAACTTGTGGAGGTTGAAGGGTTTTGTTGAAAAAAATTGAAATAGACTCGTAGAAGAACTGAGGTCTAGATGAGTTATGATTCCCATTGAATTTTACGAAACTCTTGTCCCCCTGTATAGGATCAACAACCAAAAGCATTTCAGAACAAGCCAATTGCAAATCAGTGTAAATATTGTAAGAAAACTGAGAAGCTCTATAACAAATTGCACCGCATAGAACTTATAGATAAGGTCAGAGTGATGGGGATGGATGAATTTATCCTCTTTAGCATGCCCAAGTAACGCGGGAATAAATGTTTGAGTCACAGCCTGCAAAGATGATGAAATGTTAGCATACTATAAACAATGCACAAGGAATTTATTTCTGGACACAGGTAAACATTTAGCAACAAAACACATATATCTCTATGATTAGTCAGACGGTACACATGGAAATGACTGACCAATATACATTGGTATCGGTCCCCCAATACCAATATTTTCTAATATTGCGACAAAATCATGATGTTGCCATATGTTCAACTTGTAAAAAAAGTGTGACAACTATGTCCGATATCACCTTACAAAACCAAAAGCAATATGGCTACGACTGATGCCGATTTCTTCATCCATGATGGTACATATTTTCGCTCTTCCTTGCATAAGAAACACCCCAAACCACAAAAAATTCCAAATTTTTAGGGGGACATGCATTTATTGCAGCATCCCTTTTCTGATTTGTGGGATTGGATGCACATAGTTGGCATGCAGTAAACCTATACTGTTGCACATATTAACTGTAAACCTATACTGTCACACATATTAATTGCATAGAACACACTAAGGTTTCTGATATCCAACAAGAGTAATTGGGTCAAACTTATTGTGACAGGGGAAGAATGCTATAGGGGCCTAATTATACAAATGAATAGCATAGAAGATGCTTTGCAATGTATAGATCAACTTTATACTTCTCTTTTTTTTTTCTCATGTCTAATGGAATAAGTAGATAGAAACAATGAAGGATACCAGCAGCTGTTCTTGAGAAAATGAAGCATGCATATAGAATGACAGCTATCTGGTCAAGGAACCCAGAAAAGAAATTTCACAATTATGACAGCCAAAGGAGGTCCATTGCGGGTTCATTGGATACTTGTAAATAAGTAGCAATATGTAGATGATGTCATCTACCAGCTCAAGTTGAATTCTATGTCATCGATTCATGAGACTGCCAAAACTTATTCCATAAAAAAAAAGCTTACTAGATCTGTGGATGATACAATTTCAAGTCAGGCTCCAAAAGGAGCCACTGAGATGTTGCTTAAGCAAATTTCAAGGATGAAAACAGTTTTAGGTAGCAAAGAATGACACAATTGCACCAAGCCTGAACACCTCTCATGTCAGGTCACTTCTGTAGAGAATGCATATCTCAGCTCTCAATGGCATCATTTCATTTGTCGAAGTTAAGAAATGCAATATATATGTATATCTAGGAAAATTTTAGGTTATTACATTGATAGACTTGGGAACATAGCAAGCTTCTATTTTTTATTTCATTATCTTCACTATGCAATTTGCAGCTATGCATTTGTTAGAGCATAGGAATTTCCAGTAATGAAATTTGAATTGTAGTCATGGATAATATATGCCTCTCATATGATCTAGCTCAATCACCTTAAAATAGTTCAAAAGAGACAAAACTAGAGCAATCAATGAGATCAATCCAAACCCATTTCAAATTTAGAGAGATCAAAGTTCTCGCCAATTCTTAGATTAGAGTGGCTGAAACGGCATCAAATGAACAGCTAAAGCTGGCCATACTGCATCTAATACAAGAGTCTTCTGTTCAGTCTGCAGCACCAAAGGTCAAAGATAATGATGCAAAATTTTTAAGTTAGAAGTTTAGATCAGGCACAAAATGCTAGTTTATAATCAGGCTGAAGAAAGCATAAGAAAATTATGATCAAGATACTACTGTAGAAACAGTTGTGCAATCACAACTTTGTGATGATCATAGAATTAAGCAAAGTTTCCTATTTACAAAATTGCTGATACATTTACATTTTTTTATGGCTCAAATACTTGTTGGATTATTTACTAGTGCTCCACCCAAAGGCCTCCACAGTTCCACCCCTTGAATTCTATGGGGGACCAATCAAATAGATCAAAAGAAAAAGAATTGCATTAGAGTAACAAAATAAACAAGTTTAGAATAGAGCAAAATTAACTATAAATACTAACTGCATTCCATCATATGAGCAGGTGGAATTCTGAACATAAAATAAGCAACTCATCATTTTCTACAGTGCCCGAATGGGAACCTGTAAGCAATTGAGGTCCATAATGTCAAATTTTGCCTTCCTTTGGATCACTCGCCGCATGTACTGCACTGCCATCTTGACCTATCACCAAAGCGGAAGGAATATATATGATATACATACATACATAACAAAAAATACACGATTGAAAAATCAATGACATAAAATGCAAACCAAGGGATTGCATGGTCATCAAGATAATTCCTCATAATTGTGTAAAGTGTGCAAGAAAATTTTCCAGAGATTGTATTGGATTTTTATCTTTGATTGCGATGGGGAAACACTTTGGTGACTACCTGAGGCTCCATCAATTACTTGCGATGATGAATGGAAGGAAATACTTCAGGTAACCCAAAGGATGCTAATTCATGCCAATACCAATATATTGAAGCTCTTACACTACAATATAATATTACCAGATAATAATGATGTATAGTACTTTTGGGGTTCATTAGAGCCCAGCTGGGGCTACAGAAAATGAGGTAGCCCTTCCTTTATCAAAATCCACCATCCCTTCACCCAACAATGATTTCAACCTGAGATTTCTTAGTCACACTCAAGCTCTAACCATTGGTTCCTTAAGGAGACATAATATTTTGTCAATTTTACGTTTAAGGAATAAGGCACTCGTACTAGTGAGGCACCAAGCGGGTGTCTCCCATGAACAAAAATGACAGATTTTCCTCAATGAAGTTCTTGAGGGACTGGGGATTCTAAGGAAATTTGTGGATCTGACTTTGGAATGCATGTCAACTACTTTCTCAAGTCTGGTCAATGGACTGCAGAAAGTTTTCTTTAAAGGGATGAAAGGTCTAAGTCAAGGGGACCTCTTCCCCTTATATATTAACTATATCAATGGAGTGTTTCTCTAGAGAGTTCAGCAGACTTCAAGATATGTCTCATTGAAGATTACCCACCTGTCTTATGCTTATTGATGATTTCAAGGGGAGATGTGAGATTGGTAAAGTTGCTATACAAGCCAGTTGCTCACAGTGTTTCTGCTTTGAAAGTGAATCAAGACACAACTTGTTTTTCTTTGGAGGGATTAGCATGGAGGAAAGGAAGGTGTCTTCTCATGAAATATTTAGGGTTCTTCTAGGCCAAGCAAAGATAATATCCAACCCCTGCCTGCAAAGATAGTGGCTATATTAAAAGTCATGGGCAGAAATATTTCTTTCTTAAGTCGGAAAAATGTAATTAAATCAATTGTTTGGCATTCCAAAGAAAGGTTTCAAGGGAAATAGAAAGATATTTTCTGGAGCCTTCTTCTAGTCAGGGCGCTAAGTAAGACAATAACATTGATGTCAGGGAAGGACATGTACAAGCCAAGGAAGGGTAGGCTTGGTCTTTATGATGTGGAACAATGTAATACTGTTGTGTTTGTGAAGCAGATATGGGCCATAGCTCTGAAGTGAGGTAATTAAAGCGTTAAAGTGAATTGATGTTCTTTATGGAATTATACAGCAAATTCAGGTTCTCATGGATAATGGGGAAATTCTGAAGCTTAGAGACAAATTTAGTAAGATGGTTTAGGTCACGGATGAAGGTTTGAGTAAATATAATTACGTGCTTCAAGTAGAAAAGTAAAAGTGATCTCAGCCTACAGAGCATTAGAAGCAAAGGTCAGCTGAACAGAAGAATGACTTGGACTTTCTGGTGTGTAACCAAAGGTCATTTCCTAAACACCAGTCCAAGATTAACCGAAGATCAATCTTAATCTTTCAGAGCAGGGGATCCAAACTGATCCGAAATGCAGATACAAAATATGGAAGAATGACTATGATTTCCCCACAATGGCCAATACTTTACAGAAATAGCTATAACAGAGTTTCTCCACTTATTGAACAAGGTTCTGCAGTCAGACCGTGACTCCTGAGTGCTGAATTTGTTGGTTGATCTCACAGTTCCTATGGGATAGAGAAGGGGTCTTGGATTTTTCTTCCTTTTGCTTTGTGTTGTCACATTTCACGCAAAGAATTGATGGAAGATAGTGCATCAAGGAGCTTATGATCAAGACAAAGTACAAAAATGATATGTTCAGCTAGGCAAATAGGGAAAATCAAATGGTATAAGAGGAACCGTAAACATAATGGGGTCAGGAACGGCATGAAAAGAACTCTATTTTCTGCTAGCATATCACTTAGCAATCAAATGATTGTTCGGTGATGAGAATCCTCCTCTCATTCATTTTCCGTCCAGTATGAGGGAGTGGAGTGTAGTAAATCTTGGATACACAACTCCACGCCATAAGAGCAAAGTATCTGGTGAGCTTGAGGACTTGAATTGGAGCCCCTATGGCATAAACTAACACTTTGAACAGCTGAGCTTCTTTGTGCAGGTCACAAATAAACTTATTTTCAAGAGAACAAGAATGAATAGTTAGGCACAGGTAAAACAAATATGCTGTTAAATGAGGATAAATTTGCTCAAGTACACAGAGATGAGGATCAGGCCAATATGACATACTGCAACAAAATGATAAGTTTTGACTCTTCAATATGGAATTATTGACCAATATATATAGGTATCTCAACCTCTCAATACTGATATTTTCCTATACTGTGGTAAAATCACAATATATTGCGTATCGGCAGTATATCGTGATAATATTGGTAGATATTTTTTTATTAGGTTACGATTTATAAAAAATCCTTATTTTTGATACTGGTATATGTTATTTTGATATGTTCAATACCGATATAATTACGACTAATACCAATACCAATAGTATCATCCATGCTTTTTAAACAAAAAAGGGTAGGTTGATTTAGGTCAGGGACTAATGATATCAGTAGGTGTTTACATGAATAGCTTTGATGATGAAATGTATTCATTTATCAGGAAAAAAAAAGAAGATATCGCAGATTAGACTATTCAAAAAGCCAAAACAAAAGTGTACACCCATTGTATGTGAACCCCACATATATAAAGCCTCAAAAAATTAAACCTAACATTTTGCAAAGATTATTCAATGACTTCATTCTATTATTCAATTTCATTCTATGGTTCTGATCTTCCAATTCACCCCAAAATTGCCAGTGAAACCATTTTCCAAACCACTTTTCCCTATTATCCTAAATTCTACTTGCCCCAGAAGGTAGGACATCTTTTCCAACTTAGGAAGTACCCAGGATACCCAATTTAAGAAAAAGATAGAAGCCACAGAATCCAAAAGGGATAGCCAGTAACAATGGATCACAAATGTTAACACCTTTCCATCATACTGATTTTTTTGGTCCACTGACATGGGCAACACAATGAGGCCACCCGCATCCCACCATAAAAACCCCTCCCCAACTCTAATGGCAAGCAAGATTTGACCTCAATTCTATTGGAACGATTCCAAAGGACTTTACCAACTACCATTGACTCTAACCACTGAAATTTATCCTTTTGAGAAACATGGCCGCTGATCTTTGGTTATCGCAGCTCCCCAAGTGAGAAAACAGGAGCTTTGATGGAATTTCACAACATCTGAACACTTCATGGCATCTAGGTAGGAAGAAGAAGTTGCCACCCAGCTCAAAGGATTCCCGGCATCTGAAAAAAAGATTGTTTGAATTGTAGCTTTTTGGTGTTTTTCTTGGTTTGGGTTAGGTTTTAAAAAGTTCATCTCTCTCGTAGTTTGTTGGTTTTTTTCATATCTCTCCTGTCATTTGTTCTGTGATTTATTAAATTTTCATACTGTGCTCTTTTTCATTTCCGAGGTCACACGTGTAGCAGTTCAGTGACTCCTACTTCATTCTTTATTGATCCAAAATAAAAGTCCCACTTTTGTCATTCATCATCTCATTATATCATCACTTTCCAGAAAATATCTCTCCTCACACAGCAGATGAAAAACAGCTTATTATTGTCTCCTTTTCAAGGCTTAGGAAAAGTTTTTATTGACTACCTCTAGTCTCCTACTCATTCACAGCTTCATGGACAAATGCATACTTGTGGCCGGCCATCCTAGATGATCAGGATATTGCTTCTCCAAGGGCTCTGGATTGTACTGTTTATCAGGCAAAGAAAATATCTTCAATCCAAACTCCTACTCTATCAGGGAATTTTCACTTCCTTGCTCTAATATTTCAATGCTCTTTCCATATTTGGACTTCACAACTTTGTACAAAGGGTTTCTTTTTTCAGCCACATATCTAGCCAATTTTCATTTAAAGCCCTTTTCTTACTATTTTTTGCCCTTTCTTGGAATTTTATTTCCTGTTATCTGGCTCAAACTTGGAAGATAATTCCTTTAACCATATGGTGGTGTGTCTAGAAGCAGGGACTAACTCAGATTTGTTCCAAATGGGGGGAAACTATTTTACCAATATATAGTTTTATCATCCCTACATATGAAAATATTTAAAATACAGGCTGCAATTAAAAAAAAAAAACACACAGAACTAACAAAAAAAGAAAAAAAGACAACTGTTAACAATAAGTGATCCTATACCACAAATTTCAAGAAAATAAATTCACTAGAAATCAAGGAAAATCAACAAGAAAGTTGGGGGAGGGTCCATAACAAATTTTAAACTTATCAATAGTTTCAAATGAAAATTTTATAGATTTACAGAGACATATTATGCAATAAACAAGAGTTTAGCTTAAGAGGATCATCCTTTACAGATCAACCTGGGACCTTCTTCATCTGAAGCGAGTCTCTCTGGGTAAAAAAGCCCAAACTATGTGATTGAATAAATCCTCTTCTATCTGGCACAAACAGACAAGACTGAATAACAAGCATCTATCCTTTCTATCAGAGTTTAGTTTTAAAAAACCTAAGACCCTTAAAAAAATCTAGCATTATACTGTTCTTATGCAATAATCAAGGGTTTACCTTAAGAGAATCTTCTTTTATCCATCAAACTGGGGTAAAAAAAACTCATGTCAAGACCGTTAAAAATCTAGCATTATAATGCTCTTGTGACTGCAGATATTCTTTTTTTTTTTTCACTACTACTTTAACCACTTTCTTTTTATGCAAGAAATTTTACTTCCTTTCAATTTAGCTACATTCTCCCTCTCTCCCCCTCTCTCTCACTTCTTATGACTACAATAATGAGTTTGTTAGTTTTCTTTCTCTTTTCCTAATTTTGGAATACACATTGATTTGTAGATCCAATGTGCAGATTTTTTTCTAGTATGCAGATTTTTTTTAGCCAAGATTTGCCCATGGCAAAGCAAGTCCTCAAACCAACCAGTTAATAAAAGATTCAGAGAGGCAGTGGCAACGTCTGCCCCCAGTGACAATCCATCAGTGTCTTGGAGCACCTCAACAGGAGATTGAGGGAGAAATAGCACATTGCAGTCTTTGAAATGTAACTTTTTCATACCCTGCACTCTAAAGTTCTTGTTTAGAAGATTGTTTGATTTTATGCCAACACTTGGGAACAATTTTTTTTGGGATAGTATTTGCTCACAGCTTTTGGCTGAGGCCTTCGTTTTCCTTGGACTGCTCCCCTTTGCTTTTGTCCAATGGGTGACACCCCCTTGTTGTCCTACAGTAAAATTTTATTTTTTAATCAAAAAGAGAAAAAAGAATAGCTCTCTTCTATAGTGGAGATACGTCATTTCAGCTGCAAGGCCAATGACAGCATTGTCATGACATTTAGGTCATTCGTTATCATGACTTCCAATTTGTGGCAATGGAAATGATTGCAAGGGATCTGCTAGGTCAGCGGCAGCAATGTCACGACATTAAGAAATATCCTTATAGATTCCAAAACTATAATTCCATAGATGACAATTATGGGATAGCATATAATAAAGAGTGAAACTCTTACAATTTTACATTCATATATGCATTTTCAGCATTAGCAATTATGCAGATTGAGAAAGATTCATACTGTGAATTTAGGAAGCCGGATTTTGTAGACATCCACAAGTTCCATCATCACATCATATAAGGTGGAGAAGGCACTATCCAACACCATTCCAGCAATGGAAGGGTCCTCTGATCCATAAAGAAGACTGCATTCAATACACATACTACAATCTTAGTTGTTCCACTGATACAAAAGGTGCAGCTGAAACAAAAACCTCTCCTGACCCAGATAACCTAGTTGAAGCTCATAAATAAAATCATGTGTACCTCAAGAACAAAACTAAGTTGTCAAACAACACCATGCCTTCCAGGTGTATCTTTCAGGCATTCATGTTCCTCTAAAAAAAATCTAATGAGCAGTTCAGCAATTGACAATAAACTGCATTTCAGGAAAGTCATGGAACAGCTTTCCATGCATACTTATCCTAGAACTAGGAATTTTGTTCCCAATGAAAAAGCAAAACAAACAAGTATCCAAGCATAACAGGAATTTCAGAGATAGGCATTTCACATGCCATGCAAGAAAATTTACTTGAAAACCATAAAACAAAGAAAATGCTCATTAATGACGGCATTACATTACTTATTGAGGAAATAGAAAAGACAGCCAAGAAGATGTTTATGGAGCATATCATCTCATGTACCTCGTGACAGCACCCATAGACCGGCCCCAAAGACCAATACGGGATACTTGTTTGTTGCTTCTTAGATAGGACACAACAACTTTGAGGTCATCCTTCTGTTTTGTGAATATTAGGTGTTAGGGGGAAAAAAATGAAAGATAGGACAAGGAAATATTCAACTTCACAGGCATGAAGACTAAGAATCCATTTTAAAATGCTAAACAATGACAAACCTCATGCCATCCAAGGCTAACAAAATCACCATCGGATAAACCTGAGCCCGAAAAGTCCAAAGTAAAGACAGTAATATTTGATGGAAGTAGAATCACAGCAGCCTCATTTGCGTCCACCCTGCATCCACTGCACTTCCCATGAAAGCAAAAGTTAATTTCTAATAGTTCAGGAATCACATCATTATTACAAAAATACATATATTGATATGTAGGTTACAAAGAATTGCATGCTAAGACAGAAAAATTATAGAAAGAAGCAAAAAAGGACTTTGTGTCTCAAATGAAACTGACCAGCCACTTCACAGACCTGTTTCCATGACAGTATATAACACATGGAAGAGGGTCATCTTCTGGATATGGTGACGGCACATAATGACTACACCTCAAAATATGGCCTCTTCCATTTGTAAGCTGCGTATAGAAAGTTTCTTGCCAAGCTTAGGAACAGTAGAAATTTTAATTAAAAGAGTAGTTCTATAACTAGCACAATCAGTACAGATTATAAGTTCCAAGACTGATGTCCATACTTGCCTCCTTATCCTGTCTTTTGTATGCTCTGCCTGCAAGAGTAAAATCAGTTTCCCATAAATACTGATCTGGGTTATACTCAGTCCTGCACAATAAAGCAGAAACGATAGACAAAGCCCCCAAAAAAAGGAAAATGCAAGGGAAAGAATAATTTTCTTTATTAAAATTTTAAAATATGAGCACAGCAGAATAAGAGACTCAAGGGAGTGAGCCAAAAACTTTCAAGACATGCTTTGGCAGTCGAATCATCTGGTCAAGAGATTATGTTATTTTCAGTACAATTTTAGAGCAAAGTCAGGAAATTCAGCAGAACTAATCATCAAAATCATATACTCTATGACACAGGCATTATTCACACAAGCAATGTAACATATCAAAGCTTGGCACTTCTAAATGTTCATTACCACAATATGAAAACTAATTTTACATTGCTATTTGCTTTATAAATAGCATATTTCATATCAACGTAAGAAGTCTTTCCACCCCAATTGTTGAAATGGTAGACATTTCTTCTCTTCAAGTAATATTGAAGAAATTTATGCAACTAGGGAATTTCTTGTAGAAGTAGATATTCCTTTTCCGAATATTTTTTCTTCTTCATTCCATGCCGTGTTCTGTTGGGCTTAAAATAGAAGGAAGATTTTGGCAGACTGGCTATGACTATTCTCATTAATTGCATCTCAAAGGGGGATTGTCACTTTACCTATTCAAGATGTTGAGCTTGTGTGAAGAATTTCAGAATCGTCAAAGAAGATTTGTTGGGGAAATTACTTTGGACTTTATAAGGTGAAAAGGCCTAGTGGTTGTGGAGGATGGTCATTGTGGGCTATATGTGGCAGTTATAACTTTGGAGTTTGGATGGTTCCCTAAACAGTTTTGAGGCTTCAGAGTATGTAGAATTGGAATAAAAAAAAAATTGTTGATGATGTCCCACATTTCAAGCTCTAAGGATAAATAAATGTTCGCCCCCTGACCCTGCAATGTAGAGAGTTTATTTTCATGATTTGAATTTATGATGTACAGGTCCAATGGAGCAATCTTACCATTATATCAAGAGATTCAAGACTCATAGTTAATGATTATTTTCATTGAAGAATATTTATAAGAAGTGGGGCCTTGCGATATGGGAGAGACATGATGATGGTGTTATTTTAGAATTACTGCAGCTGCTCAAATGAGCAAACATAAGGAATGTTTTGGCTTTTTTAAACCAATAACAAAGATCAATAATGGTAGCAGGTATTGTAAATAAAAGGGATTTTTCAAAGCTTTTAAAACAACTCCAAAGTTTGTTGAGGTTCCAACTTCCAATTGGGTGGTGTGGTACATATAGTCTTTCTACATTACCAAATAGGGCTCTTTAGCCCATTCCTCAATAAGTTTTGGAATCCCCTGAAGAAGATTCTGTAGTCTTATTGAAAATGGTGGTTGGAAAATGGGCTTATTAAATTCGATTTGTCACAAAAGAGGTATTGTCTTGGGTTGTTTTGTCACTTTTTATTAAAAAGCTTTAAGGGTGATAGATGATCTTGAAGGCTTTCTGGAAATCCGTGGCTCCATTTGGAGTCTCAGTTTTGGCTTGGGAAGCATCATGGAGCACGATAGAACAATGGATAACATTCAGAAACGAGGTTTCAATCTGTTTCTTCATTGCAAGAAATCAGGCTGTTATTTGTTTCAGAGTTACTTGGGCAATCAATGAAACAAAACTGGATCAGCCAAAGCAAAATGTGATTACCTGGTCGGAATTAGTTTTAGTGATTAAACAAAAACAACAAAGCTTTCCTCCAAGAGTAAGTAAGAATAAGTGAGGTAAGCTATATGAATACATTTTCATCATTCCACTAGAGTTAGTACAATATCCTCCAAAAGCAATTTTAAATATTTTATATCATCTCACTCTAAGTTTTCCTAAGGCTACCTTTTCCTTTTCTTTCCTATAATCACAACTAATTTATATTTCCTCATGATACCTCAAAGCCTATGTTTGAATTGTCCAAACTACTTTAGACATCATTCCCTGATATTATATTCTATATGTGCAAATAAACATTTACAGATATCATTTGTCCTTATATATAAGTATCACTCGCTTATCTATCTTAACATTCTCATCACTACAACATTTACTATTTGTATTTATTATTTGATTGTCTAATTTATGATATGTAGAGTATATTAGTTTAATAGTTATCTTATAAAATTTTCTTTTTAATTCTAGAAGTATGTTATAATCACAAAGCACATGCTGCCGTTTTTTATTTTAACCAATCTATCATGTGTCGCATTATCAATAATCTCTTCATTTTCTTGAATTGTTGATCCAAGATAACGAAATCTAATATTTTTAATAATATTAATTAATTTTGACTAGTTAATTATTATGCCTAGAATTATTAAAATTGTAAGGTACAGATTTCGAATTATATTTTTTAACATGATCAATTGAGCTAAGATAAGAAAATTATTTAGGTCAAATGATAATTTGGGTCAAAGTCAACATTTTGACCGGGTCACATCAAGCTGAGTGATGCCCAACCAACGCCTAATGTACGCATATGTGTATTTAAGGTAGAAAGGACATGCCTAAAGGGCGTATCTAGGGCACTCGTGTGTATTTTAGGTAGTTTAATAACCCCCAATGCATGCTCGAGAGACTCACGTGCGTATTTATGGTAAAATGTCCGAACCAAACAAATACTGTTGCACCACAGTTTTTATCTTAACACTTGATACGCTTCTAACTGACACACGTGCTCCAATCCTCTACATAAGGCCTATCTAGTTGATTTTCAGTCATTTGTGCCTGATTTTAGAGACAAAAGAGAGAAAGAGAAGAGAAGAAGAGAAAGAAGGAGAGAGAGAAGGTTAGAGGAGGAGAACTTGAGTAAATCCAAGGAAGATTTTGGTGATTTTAAATATAAGGTAAGTGCATTTAAGCTTTCTTTCATTTACTACTGATCTTTCGTTACTTTCTTGAGCATTTATAGTTCCAAATACTCATGGATATAATATTTTTATAACTAATGAGTTTATACGTTGTATGCATGTGATCCTACTCCCATTCCATTAAACTTTTTATGAAATACATGCCCCCACTTCATGTACATAGTATTTTCAAGCTGATTTCCTGCAATAATACCCATATGTGTTCTGAAATTATGATTAAATACTCTTACATGTTCTTGATTTTCGTATATAGGCTCCTGTATGCCTTAAATCTTTAAGTATATATGCTACATATCCTAATTTCACACTTAAATTAATCCTGCATGCTTTATAATTGAAAGAAAATGATAATACTGCATAATTATACTGAATTTTTCTATAATCCCTATCATGAACAGTTCTACATGCTTAAAATTTTCATAATATAGCTTTTACATGTTTTAAAATTACATATTCAAGTTCCTTCAAGTACTATAATACACTGCATGCCACATATTTGAAAAATTAAGGAAAACTCTATATAAGCTAAAAGATAAAGGGTATTTTCTCTAGTATAAGAAAATATAAGGAATTATTCATATTTGTATGGAGTTTTTCATTTGGTTATACATAAACCATTGTAAAAAATTGAACGTGACATATTATGACATGTCTTAGCATATTATAGTGATAATTGACATTCCAGCCTATCATCTATAGGCTGAAAGCGGCATTCGGTCTTATCTATACGGTTATATAAATGACAACCCACCTACGAGTTTTAAATAGTAGCGTATGACCTTTGATTGTGTGGAAACACATATAATCCTGATTTCAACTAGACAATCCTTTGTTAGTGAGGCCCTACTGATCATTGGTCCACAAGATTTGCATGATTTGAGTATATTTTAAAGATACACAATTAAAGAAAAGAAGTTTGATTTTCAGCCTAAAAGTATGCATGAAATGTGATGGAAATTATATAACATGGCAGCTGATTTTAGATCATATTCATTCCAACATCTTTTGATATAAAGTATTTGTTCAATTATAAAAATTATATACTTTATTGAGTAATTCGCTCACTCTTATTTTGATTTTTACTAACTTTTTAGATTAAAGGGTTCAGGGCATACTTACAGATGGCTGGAGATAATGGAAAGGGTGTCCAAAGACTAGAACTAGGATTTGAAATTTTCGGATGATGTATTTTGTTTTAGGACAATAGATTTAGGGTTTTTATTTTGTTGCAATTTTCAGGACTATAATAATTAGTTTATGGAAATATTTGTCAGTGATTTAGTAGGATTTCAATATTATCTAGCGATATGTCTACGATACGATTTTTGCTTACATTGATTTTAGTATGGATGTATCTCCTTACTTATGTTTTAAAGTTATGTATAGACAATACTCAGAGCCACCTTCGGGTGTAGTATTTCAAATCCAATTATTTGACTTATCATTTTATTTGGGACATTTGTTGGTATTTGTCATTTTTTGGGTTCATATCCCGATGTCATTTATTTGGGTTTTGGTCGGTAAATGAATAATGAATTTCTGGTAATTAATGGCTAAAAGTTATGTTTAAGATAATAATTGGATTAAGATAATTAATATGTAAGAATTAATATAACAGGAACTCGAGGTTGGGACAGGACAAGAGGTGATATCAGAGAATTAGCTTTTGTATTCTCTAACACCCACCATAACACCCTACCTCCTCCTCCCCCCCCCCTTATCTATGAAAGTAGTGGTAGAGCACCTAACCAAATTGATCAAATCATGCACGAAAAAGGCCTAATTATCCACTATCAGATTTAGCTATATGAATTGTCATTGATTAGGCTCAATTCATATCAAACCATCAGCCTATGTCTTATAGATAGATTTATACAAAATAACTTGGTGATCTTTATCTATTTTCCCTTTTTTTTAGCGTTTCTAGTTTGAAATAAATGAAAAATCATATATAGATGCCAGGAAGCCATCAACCATTTACAAAACTATAAAGCATCCAACAAAAGAAAAAAAATTATTGTGCCCCAAAAATGATTGTTACAATAGTAACAAGCAAGCTTCTGCATCAGCTACAATAACCATTACCACTTTTCTCATCCTGGATTTTTTTTTTTGGGGGGAGGGAGGGGGAGATTCTACCCATTTAAGCAAAAAAAAAAAGTAGTGAATGAAAAATCCTTAGTAGCTTCAGAATGTACCATGTTTTTTATATAGAAACTCCACACCCAATCTATCCATTTTCCTACACAAGACAATCCATCCATCCCCAAAAATTACTTTGTTTCATCAGTTCTTTAACATGAATGTGTGTCACCAATTTAAAGCGTAGTGTTTACAGTTGCAAGTCAAAGAAACCTCAAAATTATACCAACCAGGTCACCCCTGATAGAGAACATGTGTCTTCTATAAAATAACAGTGTCTTCATCTTTTTAAGAATCATGTTTGAGTATATTTTTTCCTCAAT
The DNA here is from genome assembly GCA_028571085.2 of Nepenthes alata. Classification (NCBI taxonomy): domain Eukaryota; kingdom Viridiplantae; phylum Streptophyta; class Magnoliopsida; order Caryophyllales; family Nepenthaceae; genus Nepenthes; species Nepenthes alata. The sequence goes on along the minus strand of JAOVVI020000733.1, from coordinate 1,777 downwards.
AGGATTCTACTTTGGTACCTGTACTTACACCTATCTACATGATTATAAAGAAAATTGTTCTATTAGTGTTCATTAAAATAACAGGTTATTTAGACGACTTGCTCTAGTCTGATTTCAACACTTTCCCTCCTTTGCTTCTCTCTTAATTTCCTTTCATCTAGCCCATCCTACATCATCTCCATATCCATATATTCAAGCATCCTCTCATATATGTTATAATCCTTACATATGTAGTAAAACCCTCCTGCAAATATCTTTTATCCCTCAGCTAGCACTTTTATAGTAGTACCCGAATTTTTCATGCCTCTGTAAATTTTTCTTTTAATTTAAGAAACCTTTAATTCTATACCTAAAATGAGATAATCAAACATTGTTTTCATGGCCCATTTGGTGAATGAGAATGCAATGAATGGAAATAAAAAGGGTGCTTCATGCACATTTTCATAAGCACCAGGTGGAAACCGCAACACTCATTATGAATTTAGGAATCAAATTTCCAATGTTTTCTCAATTTCTTATCTAATCAGGGAGGTGGGTTACAAAAGGAATATGAATAAGTCTTGTGGAAAATGCCAAAGCACCATTGACTAATCATTGAACCACTCTAAGTGCACAATCATTTTTCCCCTATTTTATAACTCATCTCCATTCCTTACATTCCAATAATCTAACATTTTATATGTTTTCCGTTAAGCGTCCTGAAACTCGAGATAAGATAAAATCGATTATCTGTGCGACAGAAAAACGATTGATGGGTTTACCTGGGCGGGCGAATCACATAATTGATGAACTGATCAATCATATTTCTGAAAAGCTCCAGCCACGCCCGCTAAGCCTTATACAAGAACAAGATAACCCCCACGAACATAAAATATAAAAACAGGCGGCTGCAGTCCGTATAACATAGGCTTCAAATGTCGAATACGCCAAATTACTTACAGATGAAAAGCAGCACACAGAATTGAGCTTATACATCCAAAATTTTCCAATTATTAAGCCGCACGATGGACATTGGAGAAGGAAAACCCTAATTAACCCGATTTCTTAACGACTCAACCATATCAAACTAAACCAAACCAAACCAACCTATTTCTGGCACTGAACTGAACTCTGAGCTTGTAATCAAACCTAAATAAATGAACTGTTTACTTTACGGGTTTCCTCAAACCATTTCCTGATGCAATGTTGCTAAGTTGGATCATTTCCGGGGTGCTGGGGTGATCGCTAATCGATGATGATAGTACCGGATTCGACGTGGTGGTGATAACAGGTGAGAGGAGCATATGCTGGCCAGTGGCTTCTCTTCTGAAGAATTTTTTATTTTTTCAATTTTTGTTATATCCTCCCGTTAAAATTGTTTTTCGCATTTTTTGGTTTTTAATTTTTTATTTAATCATAATTCTTTCTTTTTTTACTTATAATGTATCTATTTTTATAATTCTTTATATTTATATATATATTGATGGGTCATATACTACTATGGGCAGACCCAACACCCATCTCATCCGTTAGAATGCTAGGAAGACTGAGGCCCAAGGAGATCCAGCAAGGCACGAGGCCTTGAAGGCACCACGTCCAACCTAATTGCAGCCCAACTCATGATAAGCAGATGAAAACAAGCGATAAGAAAGCCCAACAAAAAGCCCAGGTGGACCAGCCAACCATGGCACGGAAGCCTACCGACCTAGTAGTCAACAGTTTGAACACATCAGCCTAAGCATGCATGCAGCCTTCGGTAAGATAGTCTGGCAAATGTGCAGTAAGGAACATCGATTGT
>JAOVVI020000732.1:0-28691 GCA_028571085.2 Nepenthes alata | reverse complement strand
AATCTTAGCTTGGACTAGTATTAGAATAATAGTACCCAAACAAATAGGAATAAAAAGCAACAAAGTAAAGAGGGGGCTAAAAATGCACTTGCCTTCGCCTGATATACCAAAATTGTTAGTCTGAATATTTTGAATTGGGCTACTCGGACGCTTTCTCTCTTTTCTCTGTCTTCTTTTCTCTCCCTTTGGCCTTTCTCTCTCTCTATCTGTTCCACCGCTTGGAAATGCGGTGGAACTGATCCTCGATCGGCTTTATAACAGACCCGAGTCGAGGGTGGGTCGTGCGTGGATTAGGTGCGGGACATTTTGGAATCTGCATCTGCTATGGTGCTCGGGTGCGTGGCAAGCGTGCCCAGCACTGCCGGCAGCGCCTCCGGCACGTCAAGGCGCGTGTCTGGCATGCTACAGTGTTGGCCTGGCCCGCAAGCCCGATTTCGTCCAGTTTGTAATTCTTTCCCTTTTTATCCAATTACTCACATCGTTAGACCTTAATTTCAATTGTATTAGCTTAAATATTTCCGATTAACATAAGTTAAAATTCGATCCTGACATCACCGTTTATTAAAATTGGTCCCATAATCGCTATTAGGAACCGATGACCATCTACCAACCTTGGCGTTACTGATACCTATAGGCTCGTTATTACCACCTGTTTTTTTGATATCCTTATTCAGAAATGACTGGATTGTCAAAGACAATTTGTTAAATTATTAGGTGTTCAGTGAGTTGGTTTGTTAAAGTAAGCCATCGAAAGGCAGACCGGTGCAAAGAGATCATTTTGTCAGAGAGTCCTACTTTCAGTCTAGATAAAACCCCAAATTGGCTCGAATTGTTGATCAAAATCAAAGAGGCTCACACCAATAAATACAGTACATCGTCATGGAAAATCAGCACACCATTTGAGGAGCTGAGTACATGGCAAGTTATTTAAAAAGTCCACTAAGTACACAATCTTTCAAACAACGGCTTAGATCCCAAAATTAACGAAACTAGGCAAGACATTTACTCTTCTTTCAGTGAAACTATCATCACGAGTCCCAAAGGCTGCCTAGAAGTGACAAAGAAGGAAGCTAACGACATGCTTATCAAAAGGAGTTACGTAGTAACTTCTCTATGTAGTTAATGGCTTGAGGAAGGTTACTAAATGGCTCTCAGTTAAGGCCCAGTACCTTTAAAAATCAGCTCTCTTAGAACAGAAATAGGCATCTTCTGCATCCTTTGCTTCCCTGAGTACTCACTCTTGTTTGGAGCACTCCAAAAACACTTTACTTGGCCTTCATAAAGAGGTTAGGAGCTTGTCTTCTAAAGAATCTTATCTCTCACAATGAAATCTCAAGACATGGAACACTGTTCGCCAGAAGCTAGCTTCCCCTCCTAATCCTCACTTTCTACTTTGTTTAGTGCAACAATGATTTGAGCATGGAAGATTAAATCAAAGAGCTATTCTTGTACCTTTGAACTTGTGTTGATTTACGGTGTATAGAATCCGGGTTAGAAGATTTGAGAACCTGATTCAGAATCTCTTGAGTCAACTCTTGATTCATGATGCGCATCAGAATCCTATGTTAATAAAATCTAATTAGAAGTCCTTATAATTTTATAAAGTAAATCTAATTGTAAACTAAATTAACCAAATATAATATTTTTTTCAAAATCACTCAATTTTAGTCTTTTACATAATCCTACAAACACTTTTAAATGTATATATTTACAAAGCATTAAATTTTATTATCTTTAATTAAGGGCGCTTACTTTGAATAAAAAAAGTTTATTTATCCATGTTGAAAGTGATGATACAAATTGGAAATCCAATTCGGAGAAGTTAACAATAGGGGCCTTACACTAATAGATAGTAATGTAATTGCTGTCAATGGTTGTGTTTAGTTCTATTATTTTCAGTATTAGTCAGTAACATATAACAAGGCAGTTCCCTTTCCTGGCGGTAGCGCTTGAATAGAACCTTTATTGTTCAAATAACTGTCTAGATTGGGCTGTAAATTAATTATGCTTTAATTTGTTCTATGTGTTGATTGAGATGGAAACCAACCAAACTAAATGGCTTTCCCCTAGCCTCCTTCCTTTTTTGTTATGATTGGAAGGAGATTAAAATAGATAATGCAAATATTTGAAATGTAAGGTTGCGTTACTGTTACCGTTGGAATCTGTTGAAGTATTAGCATTCTATTTCTCTTTAAAAGAAACAAAAAATTGGTTTCATGAATAAGCACCAAGGTCCAGGTAATGGCAATGTTATTCCATTGTATTCAATATGAACTTCATTTGAGAAAACTCATTTCATTGAAGATTGAGGCAATGACATATAGAGCCACAAAGGGGGTGAATAGGTATTTCTATGTGGAAGTACAGATTTAAAAATTAAAACTTCGATACACAGAATTATAGATTTAGATACTCAAACATATACGATCATCATTCGCATGCATATAATATTAAAAATGCAGAAATAGAGAAAACCTACATTATGGTGATGAAGGAAAACTCTCAAACAACTCGTTCAAAGAGAAAACCCTCTGAGCTTAAGTTACTGGTTGAAAATTCACTATATGAGATGAATCAAATTATAAACCGACAAAAGACATGCTAGATCCCCAAGCCAACTAATATTGGACATGTTACTATCTAAGATTCTCTTTAAATCTGTAGACCGACAACTACCCAAATAACTTCTTTTTCTTCCAAGTAGATATCCTGTTGACCGAACTACTCTGGCTACAACACATATCAAATCTATGTACAAGCCTTACCCTAGAATTTCATAGGCTTGCAAGATAATAAATGTAAGGTTTAGAATCATAATAAGTGAAAGGCCTTGAGAGACCAAAGCTCTCATCAACAACAAAGAAGAAGGATCTCTTAAGAAATTAATGGTTCTCTCACATCTCACAAAGAAGCACTCTTGAAGTCTCATGGAAAGTTCTCTCTACACAGTTGATCAATTTGATGTTTACCCTCATATTGAAATATGTTTGGCTTTTAAAAACAGAAAGAAACCTCCGGTTAAAGCAGTTTGGCGAAGTGGGTTGAAACTATATTTTCAGTCAAGTGAAACACCGCTCAAAGCATTTTTTTCAAGACTATTCAAGAGGCCTTCACCCTGTCATCTTGCAAATCATCACTAGACCTCTACAGCATGAGCTACTGTCTCGTGACCATCTTAAAATTTCACTTTGGACACTTGCAACATGAGCTGCTATTACAAAATATCACAAGCTCATTAACACATGATAAACACCCTCTCTGACACAAACCGAACAACAATGGATTTGCACTTAATGAAAGTTATCACTAAAGTCGTTAGCCCAGAACTCACGCAAGCCAAATAGTGAGTATACTCAACCTTCAATATTTAACCAAATACAGCCCTAAAACTTATTTTGACACGCAAGATGATGTGATAATTAACTCAATGTATAATATAATGTAACAAAATTTGTCAACACTAAAGGCAGACCAAATAAAGACTATTAGGTGTCTGCAAAACATCCTCAATCTCATTTGTACTGCCGTAGGCCAGTAATTAAGAAGGCCATTGGTAACATACCAAATAAGGAACCCAGTCAACTTTTAAGTAGCAAGGACTCATCAATAGTGATGCATGAGCCTCACATGTGCCTCTCAAGTCTCAATTGGCCTTGTATCAGAAAAACTCTTTGCCATAATATTCTGGCTCATCCATCTGGACCTAATTAAGTCTGATAACATGAATAAGTTGAGAACTACCCAATTCTTTTGAATTGGACCATTTTTCAGTTTCATAAGCACATCCATCTATGTTGTTATGCAAATTATTTATCTCCCTATTTGATGCTCTTTCATCTTATTGAGTTGAATTAGTCTCAAATGCTGTCATAGGAGGACTCCTTCATACTAGAATGGTTGATAACCTATTCTATTTTGAATTGCATCTTCCCCATTTGAACTAATTTCTCTCACTTTCATGGTTTCTTTTTTGAGCTTCTCTTATCTGGACCCTGAGTTCATTGACACCAAGTTAAGTGAGATTTGTATTTAGAAAAGAAGGGTGTCCAAAGAGAGAGGTAGAGAGAAATGGTAAATAGAATAAAAATATTATAATTTAATCAGCATCCATGCATGGGAGGCTCATGCATTGCCTTTGGTGGGTTCTTGTTGGGAAAGTTGATAGGGGTTTGTACTTGACATATAAATGGAAAGATGTAACTTTAGAATTGTAAAATATATCCATAATGGTACTATTGGCCCTCTAGGAAAGGTAGTTTTAGATTGTTGAAAATAAAATCCATGAAATGCCAAATCCATATTACCCAAAAAGGTAGAGTGAGGAAAAATCAATGCTGTCTGTAAACATAATTCTGCTTCCATTTCCATGAGATGATAAAAGTAGCTGGGGGTCTAAACAATAGAGATACATGAATTACATTGTTTTAAAGTTATGAGGCCTTCTTATGGAAGAGAAATAGAGAATATTTGTTTCAAACTGACAGTAAACAACATGAAGGAGCAGGCTTTCAAATAAACCTGTAAATGCTCTTTGTTTTAACCTTTTGGTAACTTGCGAGTTTGACATGTTGCTTGCACAACTGCTAACATTAGTGTCGGCCGTTGTATTCATAGTGTCTTCTATGGTTTGAATCTCACTTTGTCAACTGTTAAGCACGTGGTACAGTATGGTATTTTAACTGTACTTTGTAAAAACAACAAAAGTGAACTGCAGCATTCCTCTACCGTTTAGAAATGGTCAATAGTCCAACTTATATGCTATCTGTACACTTGTAACACCATTGAGAATTTTATCCAAGTCCAAATACATCTCATCACATTATTAGAAGAGAAGAAAGCGAATTGTTAAAATAAACTGAATGCATAAGCTTTCATATGACAAAGATGAAGCTACTTCCCCCCCCCCCCCCAGCAAATACTAAAGATTTTAGTTATTATTTTAGTCTGTTAAGCTTGCCCAGCAAGTACTTAGCACAAGTGAATTGAATGCAAACATTCTTGCTAGCAAGTTGAAGTGCTGATTTAAATTTCTAAGACATGTGTACATGTATAATTCTCTTGTTTGTCATTTATTTCCACAAAAAAATGGTTTCTAATGTATTGACATTGATAAATTGTCTTTTGCTGTAATGGGTAGGGCAGAAAGGGGGCTGCATCATTGTAGATTCCACACGGAAAGGGAAGCGATTTCCTGATAGCATGTCGAAGACAATTCCAATTTGGACTTGTGTTTTAAATCGGGCTATCAACAACTATCGTAACATGATGCATGAAAATGCTCTCATGAAGGATATAGTAAGTGTGGACTTTCTACCTCCTATTGTGTGAGTGCACATGGACCCTGAGGAATAAAGGTTGAATATTTTATTAATGTTGCTTCATTTTTTAGTGCGATATCTTTATGTGGACTTTTGCAAGTTTTTGGTCTAACCTAATATTTCAGACTTTTTCAGCATACAATAGTTGTCATTTGAGCAGAGCTTATTGAATCATGTTCATGTTATTCATCCACATATGCCAATAACTAAGTTTGCTTGGTATCTACAATTAACAGGAGTTAAGCACGTTGAACATAAATGCCAAAAAAATGGAACATGCCTCTCTTAAATGGGATTGGTCATTGCATCTACCTCTATGGGTGTCTAAAACAGAGAAAGCTTCTATCGAGGATCGCCTCGAAGAATGGACTAGACAATTGGAAGCTAGTGGAGCTGATATTGCTTCTCTTGAAGCATCCTTGAAAAAGCCCCTACGCCCTTTATGGATCTCACAAAAATCAATCATCTGGTTGAATGAAGTACCTGATCATGATTCTTGGGATTTCACACCTGTGATACTTGTCTCCGCTTCCTCCTCAACATGTGTTTCTCAGCGAAGGACAAGCTCTGAGTTCAGCTGGACCTACATTCCGGGGGCTGGTGATGATGAAGAAAGCTGGGCTAGAGGTCTAACACCTAACCTTTTCTGGGATCATGCTTATGATCTTATAAACTCGGGGCCTCATCTCTGTAACCAAAAGGTTGCTGAAGTTGTTGAAAAGGAGAGAGTATATCGTGCCCAAAGAGGTCATAATGCTCCTCAGGTTACTGTCAAACCTCAAAAGCCTCTGGGGAGCAGTGATCAGTCTTCCAGTGAAGAACTGCCGTTACAGCTGGAGCTTTTGAACCTCAAACCTGATGGGAACTCTCGTACTGAATATTGCATGCTATCTTGGTTGGGTTCAACAAATATTGCTGTGGGCACTACTCAACTGGGTAAGGTTTTTAGCATCTCCCTTATTTTCTTAGAATGTAAATTTGTTAAATAGTCATATAGGGATGCTCATGTTTCTATTGAAATCCGCTAGATTGCCAATTAACCCCTCAAGTAGTCTGTTTGGTGAAGACAACTTTCCGCGTATGATGGGTCCTTATTCATGTAATGCCATCTGAAAACAAAAATATAGTACGGCAAGTTGGGTACAACAAGTTTCCAACTCCTCATAGTGGCCCTTTGCCTAGCATGGGAAACACGACATAGTGCAATCCACATTGACCTTATTTGTGTTCACAAACCATTTCTTTATGGTGCACTGGATTTGAATCTCATGTTAAATCTGGTAAAAAATGTTATTATCTTTTTTGGTAAGTAAAAACGACGTATCTATCTCATTGGAACCTAACCAGAAGGGTGAACCTTTTGGAGAAGGCAATTCTTGAATTTTCATGAAATGACAATTTTAACTCCAGAGAAAGAGGCTGGATGAAGTCAGGCTGTGTTAACTTCTAATTGGCTACTATGTCAACATCTCCAGCGGAGAGAGCAACATACAACTAATGGTAGTAACAACGGAAAGCCTACAGCATGTGTCTGTGCTTTTGACACACTAGATATCAAGAATTCCAAGAATGGAACTGCTCTTTTATTTGACAGGAAGAATGGTAAGTGGAGAAATGATTCTGAATGTGTAACATTGGGTGAGCTTGTACTCAAACTGGTTTTTGGTGGTGGCGCCCATGTTTAGAAGCACAAAGAGGAAGGTAGAGGAACTCCCTGTGACACATTATAAGATGCTGGTTTTTCAGTTCTTGTCATTTATTGGGCCCAGTCCATCTCTAGATATTTGATCAGCTGGGGGGCTGACATGCGGCCATCTTAAGCTTCCAGAAAAGTTCCCATGGGAAGAGTGATGCAAATAATCGTGATAAAGGTCATGATAAAGAAAGACAAGTCTTTGTTCCAAAAAACATGTTATTTGATGGTCAATTAGACGCTTAGATGTTTGCAGTAGTGCTGTACTCTGTGTTGAAGTATTTGAGTTGTTTAGTTACGGTAACTATAATGCTTTCCAAATGGTAAAAGCGGACAATAGAAAGAAGAAGAAAGGTTATCTCCTTCCTTGTATGGCTATTACCAAACTGCAGCTGCATGAAGATTTACTACATTAGCATGTGACTAAGATGCATCAGAAAGTTCGCTATAATGAATGGAGGGCCACTCTAACAAAATCTTACCATAGTAACATTGAAGTTGATGTATACCTAGAATTCGGATTATGATTCGAATAAACTTAGATTGGATAATCGAATCTTCTATACGGATCCTACACATCACAACAATAAGAAAGAACTATGTAGGAATCGAGACTTGCTCCAAATATATCCTCTAATATTTAAGTCAGTAAACTTCTCCAAAATTTGGAATGTAGGAGAAATTGAGAGGAAGAGAGAGAGAAAGAGAGAGAGAGAGATGGAGGACTTAGCTCCAAATTTTGTGGAAAAACAAATATGTTCGAGGGCTATGCTTTGTTCAATATTTTCAGAAATCTGTCTCCTTTTTCAAGGAAAGTAGGTTATATTTATAGCCATATTGCCAATTGGTGGCGGTTCCTAAAGAGGAATAATCGACCACAATATAAGCCATTAGGTCAGTTGTAACTGATTAGTTCAACCACCATTATGCACGTTTTGATCGTGAAGTTGATTGAAAGTGGCTAACACCTAAATATCAAATTTATAATTATGAGCAGTTGATGCTAGTTAATTTGAAGATGGTTGCATAGGCAATTGCAAATTATATAAATCACTCGGTAGGACGAGCTATTCAATTAGATTAACCGCTCGATTAGACATTCGAATATGTAGCCATTCAGGCATATAACCTAATCTATCTAATAACCGCCCAACCAGTCAATTGCTCGTCTGATATTAATTTATTTTGATTAGAGTTGGATCAAGACTAGACTCCATGTTCTTTGAGTTTAAGCCTAATGGGTCGGTTAATATTTTTTCATTTTTGGGCTTGTTATTAATGGGCTCACTATGCTAATCAATTGAGCCAACCTAGTTGATGCTATACCCAACAAAAGTAAATGAACTTATTGGTGTTGAAAAACTCATAATTGTAAGTGTTTTTTGATGGCTCATAAGAGAATATTTATGACATAAACAATGCAAATATTTATGATATAGCTTTAATTTGCATTACTAAGGCCAATCGGAAAGTTGAATCTTGGCGAGCACTGGACTATTTTAGGGTTAATCATAGTTTTCAATTGCAGTGTCGCGGCCATGTTGTATCATAAGCAACCATAATGATGGTCCGGATGTGGTGTATTATAGGCAATCGTAACAATGTCTTGGCTGTGGAAGACCATTATGATCATATTGTAATGGTTGTGGCTCCTTCAAATACCAATAGGTCATGGTCGAAACAATACATTGTGGTTGATATTTTATACTATAGTTGTTAGCTGACAAATTTGAATAAATATCCGAAAGGGTGGTGTAGAAGTAGATAACAAATACACAGAGCAAACCCTAGAAGGAGAAGAAACCACCAAGGGAAAAAGGGTGAAGATTAACAAAGCTGTGAAAACTGCAAGTGCCAAATGAAATAAAGGCTCAGAAAGGAAGGTCATCACAGCCATCCAAGTGGCATAATAGGGACCCTTTGATGAAGACCAGTGGGGAAGAAGTGGCAGACAGGCTCAGGAGGTAGATTGGCCGGTGCAGCAGCAGGAATGCATAAATGGGAGAGAGAGATCATCACCAATGTTCTCATGGAGGGCCCCTAGCTGGCCCCTAGCTGTCAGATGAAGGAATTGAGGATTGTGGCTCTGTTGGATGAAAAGACGCATCATCACCATCGACTTGAAGCATCATCAGATGTCAAATGAGAAGGTGGTGCATCATGGTTTTGTTGAGAAGGTGCATCACCATTGTCCCCATGGAGAAGCACCAGCCTTTAGATGGAAGAAGTAGTGGTTTGTGGGTTGTTGTGCCTGTTCAAATGAAGCATGCCATGCATGTGACTTCATCCTCAGCCAAGGGACACATGACAGGCACCTTACATATGTGACAACTCTAGCAAGTTCTTAGTGGTTATAATAATTTTAGCTATACAATACCTCTTCTAAAAAGCAGCTGATTGTAATGATTAGGGAACTTTTATTGAGGCAATATAAATAGGAGAATGTAATAGAATTAATCAGTCAATGAAGTACCATTACGTGGCTTAATTGGAGATCTCGCCCTTCTTAAATTGAGAATTGTATCCTCTTTTCACTGTTCTTCTGAAAATTTTCTATCATTCTCTCTATTCATTATGTTCAATTTTCTTGTAAGAAAATCAACACAGAAGGACCAAATTGAAACCTTGTATAATTGACACCTTGTGGGGCTTAAAAAAGATACCTAATAGACTCATGGAAGTTACCTAATTGATAATTGAAGGATCCCCAAAGTTACGATACTTCTATTTACCTTTTGTAGAAAGCTTTAAAATGTCTGCTATTCACTGTTTTGTTATCTTGAAGAAATTAATATTAGCTACTTCTAAGGTTCAGGGAAAATAATCAATTGTTGACCATTACATTTTTGGAAATGAGTATCTGATATGATATGGGACTAATACACCCTCACTAATGCATATCAAATGGCATAGTCCGATATGACTGATGCAGGACCAGAACAGACCCACACAAACTGTCCAACTACATTTTTCAAACGATTTATTAGCTAAACATTTTCTTCATATATGCTCATGTTGTATTATTTATCGGTTAACACATGATTCTATTATGTTTAATAATATATATGAAATATTCTTGCATAATAGTTTAACTGAGAGAGTATAGTTTATCTGTCATACATGGTAAAATTAATTAAAAATACTTAAAAATAACATTTAATGATAATGTATGTTTTAAATTATGAAACAATACACAGATTTCTTAGATGCCTTTGTTCATTACTCAAATTCTAACACTTCTGTGCTTCAGTGTCTATGTTTAATTCTTTGCCAACAATTGATAATTACAATCGCTGTGACTGTTACTATACACACACACACGTTTTATAGGGAAAAAAAGCCTTTAATATCATCCAATAATTTCTACGCTTTCCAAATATTTTTTGATATTTAAGATGCAGTATGCTATGTAGAGGGAATGACTCAATGACAAGGCTTCCCAAATTGCAGGCTGATGGGAGGATTAGATATATACAACTTTACTCCTACAATTTTGGAAGGTTATTTTCATAGTTTGAACCAATACTCTCCGTATCACAATGGAGTATCTTATTATTGCACCCAGGTTCACTATCTTTGTTGCGGAGAAAGCTTTTCATCACTTAATCCATGTTTTCATACAAGAGGATGTAATACCACATTGATCATTGCAGTCAAATTTCAAATCTTGAGGAAAAAAATAGTACTAGTTCAGAGATATCATCTGTATGTCATCATTCATACAAGTTTGAGCCAAATCTTTTAGAATCTTGCATGAATGAACTTTTTTTGTTAACCAGATGAACGGCAATGGATTATTCTGTCTGCTGTGATCCTACAGCTAGCTGACTAATTGGCTGTTAATGTAAGGTTGATATCTTGACTGTGAAGAACTCACTTCCTGTTGTTGGCTGATTGTTTTGTGTATGTGTATGTGTGTGTTTTTTTTCCAGCTTCTGCAGCTGCACCTGACGTTTCTTGCATATTGAACTGTGACAAGGAGTTCCTTATGATCAATCCATATGCATATTTGCATCTTCCCATAGTGGTGCGTATGAATTGAAAGAATTTTTGAGGTTTAAATTCTTATTTCTGGGGTTTTTGGTGTATACGTATATAATATGATATATTTGAGTCCTATTGGGGTCTTTCCTTTTTTTATCCTCCATCGTATTTCCAATAGTAAGGATTTTATCTTGACAATTTGAATTATTAAAATTATGACAACACATTAAATCCTAGCCATCTAAGTTGCTACGATGAAATCATCACAGCTGGAAGTATGCAAGAACTTTAAAATGGGAGAAATCTAATGGCTCCCCTGTAAAATATACTAACCAAGACTACCTTTCTCTGGCCAGAGCTCGAAATTCAATCGATTTTCTTTGCTGAGTAATCTACCATCTGCAGTGAACTTTGCAAGGTCCAATTTAGCTAGAGGAAAGACACTACTAGTTTGCTGCCATGATGGTGAGCAATATTCTTCACTGCTGATTTTTTTTGGGCTCCTTAATGAGGTTCTGGTCTTAAATCTGTTCAAAATCCTGTATATTATCTGTTTCCTGATTTATTTTGCATTGGATGCTTTATTATTGGGGACTGATTCTGATGATTCATGGACATTTTTTCATTGTTCTTCTCTTACATGTTGAATAAAAATATGGCTGATCAACATTTTAGTACCCTAGGTTTTCATATGGGTGCAAATTATAAAAGATACTGCATATAGCCCTGGAATTTGACTGCAGGGTGTGAATCCGAGGATTAATAGGATGCCTATATGATTTTGTTTTATATATGCATATTTTTTATTTCGCTTAATTAATCTTGAATTGGTTGGATATGTGTGACAATTATTTAGAACTCCCATTCTTTTGGCTGTAGTTATTATCTTGATTAATTATTTACATGGTAGGGGATGGGTCTTTGCACAATGGTAAGGTTGCTCTATTATGACATGGAGGTTACATATTTAAATAAGTGAAACAGACTCTTTGTATTACAGCAGCAAGGCTGCATATATCTGATCTGTTTCAGAGTTCGTAATATTGAAAATTTGGACATATGACCACCCATTTATTATTTGCTTGCTAATGCCTTTCAAAATATTTTTTCTAATCTCTTGCAATCCTAGTGCATATATTGAAAATTCATGCTACATGTCTGTTTTCAGGGGAAGATATTAGCGTTTGTGTATCCCTTGCAATCTTGATATCACTATTCGATGATCAAGGTATGCTCCCTTCCCTACCTTGCCTTGTATAAGTTTTACAGAACAATATTATTTTTAAAAATGCTTGCAATACCTAGTTAAATACTGTGGATGTTTCATGTTGTTTCTTCTACTGTCTTTGAATCTTTTGATTCTAGTGCGTGAAACTTTCCAGGGCTTGGGACAATTGACCAAGTTACGGTTTACCTGATTGAATTAGCTTGAAGTTTCCACATTCATAAATAATTGAAGGTTATTTTACTCTTATAATATATATTGAGAAGTTGAAAGAAGCTATGGATTTATCTGTTCTACATTATTGCTACATGCTCTTTTATTTTTGGACTTCATTTGGTTGAATGAGATATGATGCGAGAAAATGCAATTTGGACCCAACTTGCACCCAAAGGAAGGTGAATAGGTGTAAACGTTGCCAAGTGAAACATTATGCCCACAAATTCAATTTACAGAAAGAATCAAGGTTCAAGGTGAAATACCTACAGTATGTCGAATTAACATGACCAAAAATGATAAATATAAACATGTAGTAGAGTTAAAGATACAATCTCACTGATAAACGAAAAATTTACGAGCCAAATGTTCTATAGAAAAGCCATTTGTGCAGTCAATCATCAATTGAAAATCCACTATACGAAAAGATTTGATATCCGGACTGATGATTTAGGCGTACTAGATTCTAACCATTTTATTTAATTTTTACGTCCATTATTGCATAATCCAGCTGCATATACTTAGGAAAACGTTGGTAAGCCTGATTAACCATTGGTCAGCCCGTGTCTTCATTGTGATTAGGGTGGTCTCGGGGGTGTTCCCGTTCACTGAGTCTGTGTAGAAACGATTGTGTTTTAATTTATGTAGTAATTAGATAAAATGACATCTCGATTAAGACGAATGCTCAGGGGCAGTAATTCAAATTCTAGTACAACAACAAATTCGAGGGAGTCTTTAATTATATCAAGTAGTCATGATTATTCAAGATGAACTATTCCTACACAGCAGGTCGAAGAAATCTATAAAATTGAAACTTTTGATTTTAAAATAGCCTTAGCAATTAAAGATCATAAACAAACTATTTCTATTAAAAATGAATACGAAGAAATTAGGTTATTATCAACATTATCAATTGATAGATTTAAACAAAAAGTATATAATTATATAAATTATGGTTTAATACAAATTACAATTAAGCCATTAATCAAATTAGGAATTGATATTCCAATTCTATTATATTTAAGAGACCAAACATTATTAAAATATAAAGATTTTATATTAGCAATTGTTTAATCTAATTTATATAATGGACCAATTTATTTCAATTGTGCACCAAATTTCACTATAGATTTAAAATATTTTATAATATTAAATGCTTTAGTATTAAATGTTCATCTTCCTGGATTAACACAACAGGAAGATCGAATAGGGTTTTTAATTCTTTATAGAATTTTTTTTAAAATTTTTAAGTACTCAATTTAACCCTAGATTCCTTATCCAAACTCTACCTGGTGAAACTATCGTCTTGCAGGTAAAAGTAGAACATGTTGCTACCTTTACACTAAAATTATTAAAATGGGGTGAGATCACTTTACCAAATAAATGACAAGTTGATGTTACCCAACCACCTAGGCTACCTGACCGGAATTTTCGGAAATAACCAAAAATTTTAAAGGAAATATTATTTTTAATTACAAACCTCAACATATACCCAGATCACTAAGTTTTAATACGATCAGACCTCAGACAATTGTGTTTGAATATGAAACATTTAGATCGTCAACTTGTTAAAGTATCAATCTACGTTGTGGGTGAGAGGATTTCTTAGGCTGGAAGAACAATCCGTAAGTGGAAAGGTGAAAATCTCTGAAGTGTTTGGTGGTTAGTGCACATGAGCTCTATTGGAAGATGCAGAAATGAATTGTACAGTTTCTTTATTGGTTTGGAGGAGTTGAGGGCTAAAATTTATAAGAATTGGGTAGGTAAAGCAATTGTAGCAACGTGCATGGATGGATTAAACAGTCTTTTGCAGGAGCCAACATCATACAAATACTGTTCGTTACCTTACTGACATTGTGCACCTTGAGTGAATATCAAGTGAAAATCAATTGTATTCAGCTTGGTGATATGATGTGAGAAAATGCAATTTAGACCCAACTTGCACATACAATGCATCAAATTAGCATTCCCAAAAAAGATAAATATAAACATGTAAAATTGAAGACACAATCTTGCTGGTGAAGTGAAAATTTAAGAAACATATGTTTTATAAAAAAAAGCATTCAAGTAGTCAGTTGTCAACTAAAAATTCACTATAGAGAAAAGCTAATTTATAGATTGATGGTTCAAATGTACTAGACATTAACCAATTAACCTAGGCTTGTGGCCATGTGGAGAACTTTTAGATCTACGCCCCTGTAGCAAAACCAGAACTTTTGGCTTTCTCCCAATGATTTTCTACGAACAAACTCGTTCAACTGTGTTGAAACTCCAGCATCCTTGTCACTGGAACACTTTGTGGGTGAGTGGATTTCTTAGGTTGGAAGAACAATCCGTTAGTGGAAAGGTGGAAATCTCTGAAGTGTTTGGTGGTTAGTGCACATGAGCTCTATGGGAAGATGCACAAATGAATTGCACGGTTTCTTTATTGGTTTGGGGGAGTTGAGGGCTAAAATTTATAAGAATTGGGTAATTAAAGCAATTGCACCAACGTGCATGGATGGATTAAACAATCTTTCGCTCAAGTCAATATCATATAAATACTGAGCAGTACCTTACTGCGACTGTGCAGCTTGAGTGAATATTGACTGAAAATTGACAGTATGCAGCTTGAGTGAATAGCGAGCGAAAATCAACAGACTAAGTGGAGCTTGCAGACCATTTTCCACTTGAGCAAACTTCAAGTGCAATTCCAGTTTATTCCTTTGGCCTCCATGTTGCTCAAGTTAAATTCAGGTGAACTACCCTAACCCTTATCTGGATGCTTGAGTAAAATACTGCTTGAGCTTTGGGCAAGTAAAATACTGCTCAAGCTTCAGGTAAGCGAAAATCAATTGAACCTTCTCGGCTGCAGTGTTGCTTGACCCAAGTTTGAGCAAAAGTCGAGCTCAATCTGTTTGGCAACTTAATGCTTGAGCCAACTTTGTGTACTCATTGAGCAAGGACCATTCTGACAATTAGGATCTGTAAGGATGATTCAAGACACATCAATTTGTCATGAAATCTATCAATCACTCATAAACAGCCTTTGACATGATGGCAAGTGAAGTTTTCTTTGTATGTAAAGAACTACAATTTCCTAAAGATTTTGTTAGCTGCAGTTTGCTTCACTTGTACTGTTATTAGTAGTCATGCTTGGTCCTTAATTGAACCTTGAATCGTGTAAAATTATGTTGAGATAAGGCCACTTGTCTTGTGGGATCCTTTTTTCAGGAGCGTTTGACAACGGGAGATCATTTGAAGAGACAGAATTCACGAAGTGGGACATGCGACGGCGATTGGTATATGTATGCAAGTATGCAACAAAAGCTCGTCCTTCCAGAGGAAATCTGAAGCAGGTGTATAGCTTTATTACTGGAAGGGGGAGAAGCTCGGTCTCCTGAAGTGAGGGCTCGTGCATTCATTTCTACTATGACCCTGATCTCATAAACTCGTGTTTTGAAATTTTCGAGGGTGGTTGTCTATTGTTCTGGGCTAAGAAGCACCATTGCCTTTGTTTTTGGGGTCTTAGCTTATTACCTTTAACGTGTTTTAAATATGTCTAGAATACGTTGTAGATTCATTGGATACTTTAATAATTATTAGAAAATTGAGGTTCTTAATAATAAGTATAGTAAACTGGGCTGATTTTGAGTATCATTAATTTGGTTTATCATCTGTATTGGTTTATCATTAATTTGTATGTTAATTCTTGTGAATTTTTTTTCTTTTTTGAATAGATAAAGAAAAAAATATGTATTTTTATTAGTAATTTTGTGTGAATTATGATTATTTATTATATATATTTTATTTTTTATAAAAAAATTATGAATTTTAGTTTTTATATCTCTACCATAACGTCCTTTTTTGTAGAAAGTAATGTGTTGGCATGACGTGTGCGTCTAGTGTCGATATTTATGGTTATTTGGTTTTTAGTATCGAGGATGTGAGCATAGGAATTATGATCTCTTGATAGAAATTTGCGTTCCTTCTCCGAAATCGACAAACCGCTTCCGCCTGCCACCCATCACGGTGACGGCTGTCCACCAGCACGACTGCACATACTTCCCATTCTCTCCTAGAAAATCACAATCGTCCGGACAGCCATTGCCGCCGTCACTCTCTTCCTCTTTTCTTGGAGCTCACGGTCTCTTTCTCTCTCTCTTTTACATATATTATACCAATAATATTCTCAATATAAATAAAATTTTTTCTTAAATGTTCTAAAAAATTATTTACACATTTGCACTTCTTCCTTCATTTTTTTTTATACCATTTATAAGGATCAGAGTTTTAGGATTTAGCCTCTCAATCTTAATAAAAAAATCAGCCTAGATAGCATGTTGGCCGGAGTGGATATTTTGCCGGAGTGGATTTTCTACCGGAGTGGATATTTAGTTAGAGTGAACTTTCTGTCGGAGTGAATATTTTGCCGAGTGGATTTTCTATCGGAGTGTATATTTTTGCCAGAGTGGAAAGATTGATCTACTTAAAGAATTATCTTGTGGACCAGATAGATTGAATTATTGACCGGCCAGAAAGTTAACAAGAAATAGAATAGTTGACCATAATCAAAATTGTAGACTGAAATTAGCACAATTGACTGGAATAATATAGTTGATCGAAAATAATGAGATAATTAAAATAATCAAAAAAATTGCGGTATGTAAAACGAACAGTAACATTTAATGACTTAGAAAGAGTTGTTCGGGGCTTAGAGAGAGACCGAGAAAATTAAAAAGAAATCGAGATCGTTTGGAAGACTAGCAAAAAAAGACCGAGAAAATTAAAAAGAGTTCGAGGACTTAGAAAGATACCAAGGACCTAAAAAGAGACTAAGGACTCTGAGTATGAACAAGAGTTAGTAAGATGATTATTAGAATTAGTGTAAGCCCATACCATACTCTCACTTATTTCGTTGACTTTATAGAAAGGGAGATTTAGTGGAAAAAGAAGTACCAAATAGGTAATTTGCTCTCACCTACTCATACCTACCTTGTTGTATATAAATATTGGAGTTAGGGGTTAAGGAAAGACGCTAGAACATTTGAGGAAGGCACGAAGGAGAAAGAGAGGAAGAAATCCTGGTCAATGTTTAGTAAGGGAGTTCGTAGATCAAGCAAGTGTACCCCTTATTTTATCCTTAGTTTATTATTCTAATGTTCTTTTTTGACATGTTTCTACACGATGCATATCATGATAATTACTTCTTATGTTTAATGAAGGAATTTTATGATCAGCGCATGTATTATACTTTACATGTGAGATATTGTTCCACGGTTCATACTTGAAAATTATGCACAAAAAAGTTATCTGCATATTCTTTTTCGTACAGAGTTTATTACTCTAGTTATGTCTATAATTATTGACAAAGGTTTTTGGTGGACTATGATCCATTCTGTCCCAGATGGTATCAGAGAAAAGAGATGTATTATGGCTGATTGATCTTAAAACGGAAGCTTAGGTTTAATTTGGGTGAAAGTAGGATGAGGGTAATTAGGAATAGATGGAATGTTAAGGTGAGTAACCCCTTAAGGACCGTGGTGAAATTTAGGACCAAGATGGATATTAAGGGTCGTGGTGTAACTAAGGATCGAGATAGATAAAATGACCGAGGTGTAGGGTGTATGAAACTCGGGGGTTTAATCTTTAAATACAATGAATAATTGTTAACCCTTTCCTTTAATCTGAATATATTGGATTAACTGATGCTATAATATTTTGGTTATAGGATAATAGGATGGCAAGTAGAGGAAGATGGGCTGCTCACAATTTTTAGGACCGAGAGGCCGATTACTTGAATATATTAGGAAGAATGGCCAATGTTATGGAAGCCATGGGGCAACATAGTTTGGCTTCGGTCCCCGTTGGCCAGGAGATGTCGGCGTATGATTGCTTCACAAATAAGCAAGTTTCAGAGTTTTTGGGAGAACCAGATTCAATACAAGTAGATACTTGGATCTAGCGGTTCAAGAAGGTGTTTGCGGCTATTAAATATTTGGCCGAGGATAGAATCCTCTTTGGGACTAATAAATTGTAGGGAGAAGCCCATCATTGGTAGAAATACATAAAATAGTATTTGAGGTGCCGGAGAATGATATTACTTGGACCATATTTGAGGCGATTTTTATGGAGAAATATTTCCCTAACAATTTTTGTGGGCCGAAAGATGATGAGTTTTTACGGTTAAGACATGGTAATCATACTGTGGCCTAGTACAATGCCTAGTTCTCAGAGTTATATCGTTGTACTCCGTATATGGTGGAAGAGGAGAATAGGAAGGCGAGAAGGTTCTCTCAGGATTTAAGAGATGACATTAGAAAATATTTGTCAACATTGAAACTGTCGACTTATGGGAAGGTGCTGGACAAAGCCATTATTTTTTGAGAAAGAGCTTGAAAGAGATGAGTTTTTCAAGAAGAGGATGTTTAATCGGAGTGGCTCAGGAGCCAGTTCCAGTATGGGACCAGAGAGGCCCCCGAAGAAGGCAAGGCATCCGGAGTCAGGGAAGGAGTCTGGCCAAACAGCACCAACCTCAACAGCGTCAACCAACCCGCATCCTCATTGCGGAAAGTTGCATGAGGACAAACCTTATTCTAAGATGTTGGGACTTTGTTACAATTGTGGACAGTTGGGACATATGATAAGAAATTACCCTCAATTGAAGTGAACCCCAGCACCCAAACCAACTGTTTCAGTCAAGGCGTTTGTAGCCTCTGCAAATGAGGCCAACGTCTCAACAGAGGTGGTGGAAAGTAATATTCTCAAATCTTGACATTTCAGAGTATGTGTTATTTTGGGATTCCAAATCTATATTCTATTTGTATTCCCTGAGTTCGTTTGTTCAAGGATCATGGATTTTATACTAATTGCATCAAGGTTCGTAATAATTTTTCTTGAGTCCGTAGATGTGATGGGTTGGGCTGAATTGGTTTGATTTAAGGTACCGAGCTTTGATCTAATTTTGGGAGACCCATGATCGGAATTACCCCAATCGTAGTTGGAGTGAGCCATTGGGATCGTTGCTTTGAGGATTTATGGGCTTTACCTTAGGAATATTGACATCCTTGGGATTTCCTTGGGTCTATAATAGTTGTGTAACCTAAGTGTCTGAAAAAAAATCAATGGATGAGACTTGCAAGATAATAATCAAGCAGAATAGCACAGCGGTAGTATGTGGGTTCATAAATCTTAGAATAAGATTGAGGATCCAAGTGAACAATAATTTTGAGACTCGTCAAATTTCGAGGACGAAATTTTTATAAGTGGGAGAGAATTATAAGGGTCAAGTTTATAGGATTTAGCCTCTCAGTCTTAATGGAAAAATCAGCCTAGATCGATTATTGGCCGGAGTGGATTTTCTGTCGGAGTGGATATTTTTGCCAGAATGGAAAGATTGACTTGCTTAAAGAATTAGCTTGTTGACGGACATATTGAATTGTTGACCGGCTAGAGAGTTAATCGAAAATAGAATAGTTTACTGGAATTAAAATTGTAGACTAGAATTAGCACTGTTGATCGGAATAATGTAGTTGACCGAAGATAATGAGATAACCAAAATAATCAAGAAAATTGCATTCTGTAAAATGAACGATAACATTCAAGGTCTTAGAAAAAGTTATTCGGAACTTAGAGAGAGACAGAAAAAATTTGAAAGAAACCGAGATCATTTGGGAGATTAGGAAAAAAGATTGAAGAAATTAGAAAGAGTCTGAGGACTAGGAAAGAGTCTGAGGAAAGAGACCAAGGACTTTGAGTGTGAACGAGAGTTAGTAAGATGATCATCAGAATTAGTATAAGTCCATACCCTACTTCCATCTATTTCATTGACCTTCTAAAAAGAGAGATTTAGTGAGAAAAGAAGTACCAAGTAGGTGGCCTGCTCTCACCTACTTGCACGTATCCCGTTGCTTATAAATATTGGAGTTAGGGGTTAAAGAAAGGCACTAGAAAATTTGGGAAAAGTATAAAGGAGGAGAGGAAGAAATCCAGGTCGAAGTTTAGTAATGGAGTTTGTAGATGAAGTGTACCCCTTGTTTTGTCCTTAGTTATTTATTATTCTAATGTTTTTTGACATGTTTCTATGCGATATATATCATGATAATTACTTCTCATGCTTAATGAAAGTATTTTATGATCAGCGCATGTGTTATGTTTTATATGTGAGACTTTGTTCTACGATTCATACTTGAAAATTGTGTATAGAAAAGTTATCTGCATGTTTAATTACTGTTGACAAATCAGTTTGCATGTTTAAGATCTTAACCGTTTGCATGCTGTTTGTAAAAGTAACTTTCTTTTTATGGATTTCGGTCATTTGAAACTTAAAAACAGTTTTGATGGCTGAATAGCTGCAAGCTTAAAATGTAGTCAGTTCTGATGGTCAAATAATTATGGATCTTAAATATAGCTAGTTTTGATATGTGATGGTTGAGTAGTTATAGGCCTAAAATATAGTCAGTTCTGATGGTCGAGTAGCTATAGATTTTAAATGTAGCCAGTTTCAAAAAATTGGTTTTGAATGTGCAATTGTTTTGGAAACCAGTTCTCGTGAAAATGTTTTTGTCCATGTAATATGCTTATGTATGCAAAACGCTTCCTTTCCAATTCTTATAATTTTGTTTGAAGATTATATTTATGCATGTTTTTGTTTAACTGTATCTTGTTGAGTAAATCGCTCACTTCTTACTATTTTCTTACCTTCAGACGGCCAAAAATTTATTCCAAATGAGAAAGAGTGAAGTCGGACGAACAAGCTAAATAGGAAGGACGTTTGGGATTTATGTAGTTGTATATGATCAACCTTGATAAAATTTTTAGTCATTTTGAAAACTTTTGTATAATAATTCTACTGTGTAAATAAAATGATATTTAAATACCTCTGCTGAATTTTTATGATTTAAGAAATTTTGGTTCATTGTAGAATCTCATATGTCTTTGGTTATGTTCCATAGCCAACTGACCCGGAACCTCGGACGGTTAAGTTGTGACTAAGCTAGAAAAGGCCGACTTGATGATCGGCCAGTTTCGATCTTGTGCATGAGAATGAAATTTTAAGTCACGCAATTATGTCTTTCATACATAGTTTATTACTCATTGATAAATTATGACCCATTCCATCACACCATTAATATTGCCCATGTAAATATATAATTTCTTGTTAAATTTTCTCAAAATTTATCTGTACTTATATTCATGAATACCCTTTTAAGGATGTTATTTTCAAAAACAAAATTTAATTTTTTTATTTTTTGGAAAAAACAGAAGGAAAAGCACTATCATGGTGGACACGGAGTCATCTTTTAGAGATTGCCTCGACGGCTTCTTGCTAAAATGCATGGAAATTATATATTTGAGTAATAATTAATTAAAATTAAAAAAAATAATACGATAATGATACGTTTTAGGAATTCTGATTCGTGACGAAATTTGATCATGCCTTTTTCATAAATTGGATCTCTCCTGCATTTGTTACGGTCCAAGACCTGAAAATTACAACTAAAAGCAAGTATCAGAGGACAATTAGGGTTTACTTTTTGATAAACACTTTGACGTTTAAAATTAATTCTATTTTGAAGATAGAGAATAAGTTTTAAAGAAAAAATAAGAGAAAATTTAGTCCAGTATTTTTTTCAAGTAACAGTCCAAGTAATGAGATGTATATTTGATAGGTCTAGTTTTGCTTTTTCTAGATTACCCTTTATCGTTGGGCATTTTTTTCTTTTATATGATACTCAGA
Source organism: Nepenthes alata (assembly GCA_028571085.2). Classification (NCBI taxonomy): domain Eukaryota; kingdom Viridiplantae; phylum Streptophyta; class Magnoliopsida; order Caryophyllales; family Nepenthaceae; genus Nepenthes; species Nepenthes alata. Next base: position 6,540 of record JAOVVI020000732.1, on the reverse strand, counting down.
CAGTTCTTTAGTTCTTCTCTTGTCTTTTTCTTATTACTCGTGACGTCATGATAGTCAAATTGAATCAGTTAAGGTCTCCGGCCGTGGGATCGTGCGTACAATGTGCACGATTCAACAGTTTACAGCATGGGATCTTGATGGACTATGTTCGTAGGCCTCGATGTCAGTCCAACCCATATTGCATCATGGCCTGAGCGGCCTTTCATCAGGTGGGCTCATTTGCCGCTATACTCATCAAATAAATTTAGCATAGTATGTATTTTTTGTCAGTTATAGGTTTATTGTAACTGACCCTTTTTCTTTTATTCATAAAAATATCAATAAATAATTTATTTTGTATTTTTAAAAGGCATAAACGTTGTATAGTGATAATTCTTTCGAGCCCTTAATGCTTCACACATCATCCACCGTAACCAAAGCAACTCCATAAAAGTAACATCTATCACGGCTTAGTGTATAATTGCGTTCTGAGATATCTATCAATGTTGAACGCCATATACTCTGCATGGTCAGAAAATGATCGGTTTTGTGTTGTTATATTTACTTCACAAAAATGTGATAATAATTTAGTTATTTTTTACCATGGTAAAAACTGTAATTTTATATATTTTAGTTATAATTTTATCAGTCGAGTTATTTCTTTATTATATCTAATCTTTGATAAAAACAAGAATCCATAAACAATTAAACAATTGAGAAACTAATTATCTTCATACTCTATAAAAAAACCGATTTAACCCACGATATAATGACGTTGAGGAGCATTTTTTGGCACATATTAATTGCGGATTTGCGAAAAGTGGGTTGTTTGCGAAAAGGTCAATTCCAGCATTTTTTTGGTGCACATCCTTCTAGGTTTTCATGTCGTCGACTGCCAACTTTCCTTCATGATGATTGTGGGTGGCTTCGTATTTCCAACAGATGCCACAGAATACGTAGTTCAAACCTCTCCAACCCTCTCCTTCCTTCTTCGGCCTCAACCCTAGCGGCTCTTTCCGCCGGCCTAATGGCCTATTCCGGCGCCGCCTCTTTCTCCCTCTCTCCCTCCTTCATTATCTGGCGCTTCTACTCCCCCAGGTGGCGCTTCTATTTCCTGGGTCACGCCTGCGGTGAGTTCTCCCGTATTTTCTCCTCCCATGCTGAGCTGATTCGGCTTTCAGATGCTTTCAAAGTTAAAGATGGGTTGGTGCCATTGATTACGACCTCTGATTTGTGCCCGAAGTGGAAGCTCTAATCTCCAACTGCATTAAAGTTTCCAGTGTTGCTAGAGTTATGCTGAATAATGGCTTTCTTCGCAGTGATGCTCTGGATTCAGGGTAACACTATAAATTCCTTGTCCCCTGTGCTTATTCTGCTTGAATCGTCAATGCCCATTGTGTCAGGTGGGGATTGTGGGTTCCAACTGAGTAAGGATACATTGACCGTCTCCTTCTCTCGTAGCTGGGCCGACATGGTTGTGTGTTCTTTGCCCAGTCAGAAAGTGTCCATGAAGTTCTTCCCTCCGTCCTCGGTTGGTGGTTGGTTGACTGTTAGGCCGCCGGCCTCTGTGGTTGTCGATGGATCTGAAAGGTGGGAATATACTTTGGTGGGCTACTTCATTGGTTTCGTTTCCTATGTGGAGGCTGTTGTCAAGAGGATGTGGGGCAATAGTCGTCTTATGCAGGTATCTGATGGACTCGACTGGTTTATTCGATTTTAGGTTTGCTGATACTGCTTGTATGAGGAATGTTTGAGAGGGAGATCCTTGGTCTTTCTTCGGAGAACCCATTTTTCTGAAAGTACGAGAATTGGGGATTTCATTGGCTAAGGATGAACGTTGTACAATCTCTATTTGAGACTTTTTTTAACATTCCTATAGAAGTATGGACTCCGGAGGAGCTCAATTACATTGCTAGTGCGGTGGGCAATCCCTATTTACAGATTTTCATACGAATTACTTGACCGGTATTGTATTTGCTTGCATCTATGTCGATGTGGAGGTCAATGTGGCTCTTCCTGATTACTTCGTTCGGACCTGGTTTCAAGGGTGGAAAAGTCTGGAAGTCCGGGTCAAATACTCGTGGCAGAATATTAGGTGCTCCAAGTCTAAACTAATTGGCCATTCTGAGTGTTGGGTATAAGAAAGAGGTGGTCCCTTCCTTTGTCTATGGGGGAGGGGTACCCAAGGTGGTAAGAGTTAGAAAGAAGTAAGGGGATACCCAGAATTGGATTCTTGCTACAGAAGCCCCTATTACGGCTTCTGTTCTGACTCTTGTGGAGGGTCCTATGGTGGCTCATTGTCCTTTAGATGCTTTTCCTAGTTATGCGGCCCTTCCTGCTTCCAATCCTTTTGAGGCCTTGGGTTTATTGGGGGACCCCTCTGTTCTCATGATGGATACTGCTGAGAAGGGCCATAACTTGGGCAGTGTTGAGGAGTTGACTGTTGTGAACCAAGGTTGGGTCCCTATTATATCTGAAGTTCTGAGTACCATTGGGAGGGAAAGTAAGGAGGCTGTCCCACAGAAGAAAGGGTCTACAGTTTCCAAGTTGATGCTTCGACATAGTAACATCTATAAGGGGACTAAGAGCTCACTCCAGTCAAATGGTGTCAAATGATTAATGCTGCATATTAGAATATTTTGGGTCTTAACACTCTTCATAAGATAAAGGAGGTGAGACAGTTTATTGGGTGTCATAGGCTCCAAGTGTATTCCTTGGTTGAAACTAAGGTTAGGCTTTGTAATGTTAATTCGGTGGCCCATATGTATGTTGACTCTTAGCATTGGGTGAACGGCCAAATGCCAAACAGTATTTGCCGTATTTGAGTGGGTTAAGATCCACAGGATGTTGATGTTCTTATTATCTATATGAATGATCATATTTTACTTATGAGATTGAGTCCTAGATTGATTGTTCTTTGAGCTGCTATTTATTTGTGTATGATGCTAATGATGCTTATATGCACCGCTATTTATCCTATATTGAGTCCTATATTTCTTGGTTTCAATAGGACTCCTTACGATCAAGGATTTCATCATCTGATCTGTTAGGTGGGCTAACCGACCGAGTTGGGCTGGAACAGCAACTGCTTTTGACATATTTTCGATTTTCTATTCATTCATGATCTGGCCTAGTCGGCCCGATCATGATATTGAGGGAAGGGACCTTTTCTCGAAAAAACTCTGGATCCTGTGTCCAGAAAGTCAGTTTCATCGGGTGCTTGTCCCAGATAAGGTATTGGACCATAAAAAGAAGGCTTGGGAAGGTAAGCTTACGGGGAAAGCTTCTCTCTATACTTTCAGCAACTGAACGGTTGATGCTTTGGCTGAACGCCTATTATTTTGGGTGACTTAAATGCTATCCATGATGAGTTGGAGATGCTCGGTGGGCTCTTTGATGCTTAAGCATTTAGATCGTTTGATAGCAACATCCTCAGTTGTGGGTTTGCAACCTCTCTTACGGTGGGTGTTTTTTCACTTAGAGAAATAGTAGGAATTTTCATAATTTGTCTATTCAGAAGCTATATAGTATTTTAGTCTAAACCCACAATTATCCTTAATAGTTTACTAAATTATTTCAAATCAAATATACTATTTTAATGTTAGTAGTTGGGTATTATAATTCTTCATTTCTTATAAAATTTCATACTCTTATAAATCTGTGTACCTCAATTGAGAAATAAATATAGATTTTTCTCTCGATCCCCATTTTCATACTCCCATGTGGCTTCCTTAAATAAGTTGTGCCTCCTCATCACATTAACTAATGGGATAATTTTTGTGGAGAGCGTTTGTACCAAACTTTTTAACAGATTTCTCGATATATATTAAATCCTCATTAATTCTTAAAAATTCATGCTTGATGTGCGAAAGATTATAAACATACATTTGGAGTATTAACACATAAAATACATTATGAGAATCTGCTAAATTATAAAGTAAGACTAACATGTAAGGAACATCTCCCAACCAACCTAATATCTTAAATGGCCTAATCAACATTGGTTTTAACTTTTCTTTTAAACCAAACCTTAAAACACCATTTATAGACCGTACAAAAATAAATGATCATCTATTTTAAAATTTAACTTGAATCTCCTACAATTTGCATAACTCTTCTTTATTTTTTGGGCTACCAGGAGTCGAACATGGATCATATAAATCTTCTCCACCATCTCTTGAATTATCTCTTACTACATAAACATCGATGTCCAATCTCTTCTTGTTGGTAAATGACATTTCATCGCATAGAAATATTTATAAAGTGCTATGCCAATACTTACTAAGTAATTATTATTATATGTAAATTTGTCTAACGACAAGTAATCATCCAATTTCCTTTCATGTCCAAAATTGAGGCTCTAAATATATCATCCAAAATCTGAATGGTTGTCTTCAATTTTCCATCTGTTTTCCAATGAAATGCCATATTAAACTTTGATTTTATACTCAACTTCCAATTTATACTTTTCCAAATTCCAAATATCAATCTTAGATTCGATTTGATAGAAACGAAACAAGAACTCAATGAAGCCTTAAAATCTCATTGACATAGAGTTTGGCCAAATGGTATCCAGAAAATATCGTTATGATAGGTCAATTCTGTTAATTAATCTACAATTATCCAAATTTCATAATGATTAGTAGATATTTTCGGTAATCCTATCACAAAATCTATAATAATAGATTTTCACTTCCAGCTCGGTACTAGCAATGGTTGCAAAAGACCTAATAGCTTATTATGCTCTACTTTTATTTATTGACAAATTATTTTGTTGTTCAAAAGAGTTGCAATTTATCTCTTAAAATTCTTCTAGCAAATGATCTTTTATAAGTCTTAGTATATCTTATTAATTCACAAAAGAATTGTGCATTTCATTCTATAGGCTTTGTTCAAAATTTCTTCTTTTAATTCATTAATATTTAGCATACACATATGATCCCAAAAAATAAGAATTACATCAGCTTGAACTTTGGATGAGACCTTTAATTCTTTTCTCAAATTCCTAGCAATGACTACTAACAATAGATCATCCATTCAAATTCTTTTGATCTTTTCAAAATCTCTATCTTCACTTGAAAATAAGATAAAATTATACATGTACATTGCAAGTGTAGTCGAATGTTACATTTTTTCATCCTTTCCAACGATTCCCATTCTTTTATCATCAAGTGGGCTATCAAGTTCATTGATTTTTAGTTTACTGCATCTGCCACTATGTTGGCATTTTTCGGGTTAGTATTGTATCTCAAAGATTAAATCCTTTAACAAGACTGGAAATTTTTTAAAATAAAAAAAGTAATCATAATTTTTTTTCTATATAAATAATGTCACTTTTTTCAAAGTAAAAACGACAACCACTAATTTTAAATTATGGGTGGATTATTTTTGCTCATATATCTTAAGTTGTCTAGAAGCATGAGTAATAACTCTTTCATATTATATCAACTCACAATCTAAATCTCTCCTAAAGATATCATAATATGCCAAAAAAAGAGAATCTAATCCTTCAAAAATAGCTAAAATTGGTGGAGCAATTGGACATTCTTTCAACTCTTGAAAAATTATTTCATAATTTTTGTTGCGTCTCGGGTCCGCGGTTGTTGTACGGATTAGTGGGCCTTCGGGTTCCCTGTCGTGCTGAAGCGTTAGGAGAAGGGTCCGATCTTCGTATCTATTAACCTGGACCTGTACAACACAATCAACAAATAAGTGGTCAGTGATACGGTGAGATTTCTCCCGCCACGGCCACTCCAACGCTAAAGTTAGCAAGTCCCGCACTAAAAGGAAATTATGCACACGCTAAACGGGGTGCGCAAGGGTGCTGATGATGCGTGCTTATCAGTGTGGTGAATGCAGTGAGCAGGTAGCGAAAGGCTTGGCTTCCTTGATGCGCCACAGTGGGTGAAAAACTTCCCGTCCCCTGACTAGGCTTGGGAATCTAGATCTTGAGAGTATCGGGCTTGTTAGCGGCTCGAGTCTTGAGTTCTATTCTTTTCAATAGCTCTCCCTCTTTTGATCTGGGAAATGGAAAAGGAAACCGAAGTCCCTCCCTCTGCGGAGGAAGGGAGCTCTTATAGGCTCCTCCCTAGGGGACTTTGGGCGCGAAAACTCTAATTACTAGGGTTCTTTGGCCGCTGGTTACTGTCGCTGACCGTCGGTCATGTCAGTTGTCGCTTTACGGTGGCAGGCAGGCTCCTGAGCGCTGTCGACCACGCTTGGTCTTCCCTTGAGTCGGGATTGGTTGATTGTCTGCGGACGGCTGCCTGAGCCGCCGTCGCAGCGTAGGTGCTTCCCCATTGGCTTGCTTCTTCTCTCACCTGGCTATTTTTTGGGAGATCATTAATGCGCTGCAGGTCACCCGTTGCCTTTTGTTAGCTGGTTGCCACACAGGCTCCTTGTGCAGTTGGGCTGGGCTTGCGATTTCCTTGGGCCTTAGTATGGGACCCAACACTAGCCCCCCATGCCTGGGCCGGCCGATGGTCGGGCTTAGTATGTCCTTTGGTCCCATTCTACGACCTGACAACCTTCCTCGAGACGCGCCATCATTCGTTATTTTCT